>PVIJ01002095.1:0-172093 GCA_004024925.1 Scalopus aquaticus
GGGAACAGAACAGGCAGATTTACTGAAATACACTGCTCAGGGGAACAGCAGGTGAGACAGGAGAGGTCTGCTGCGCCATGTGTGGTTTAGCTCCCTGGCCAGAGATCAAATTCAGGCCACAGCGGTGATAGCACTGAGACTTAACCCCTAGGCCATCAGGGAGTTCCCCTGCTATGGACATTTTTGACTTGACATTTTTCAGTGATTTTTGACCAAGATTTGTTAGTGAACATGTAACATATTGTTGAATGGTTTATAAAGAATTGGAAATAGCCCCAACATTTGGGTTGAGGCTTTGTCAGTCCTTGAAATAGCAACTTGAAAGTATTTAGGTGTTTTTCTGGCCACCACATTTTTAAAATAACAGTAATTAGCTTTATTGCTGAAATGCAGTAAATGCTATATACTTTTTATCTTCCTGTTTATAGACTTGCTCTGGCCCTGCTTGGCCTTTATACCCTCTCATTACTGTGGAATGGGCTGTTGTCAGATTATTTTATTGCACTCATCCATAGCATCCTTTACTTCTGCCTCACAGCCCTCAACATTGTAGTACTTACTTACATATTTGAATAAGGGCTTATTTAAAGCCTGTCTTCCTGGTGTGCCTTGCTTGAAGCACTGTGGAAAGAAGACTTCCCTTCCTCACAACCTTACCCATGGCATGTACAGCCATGCCTGCTTCGGGGAAGGTGCCTAATGGATGTTGCCGAGCAAATTGGAATGACCAGGGCTAGTGGGGACAAGTTGGAGATCTTGTGCCTAATAGGATGGAGAAAGTGACTCCCTAACAGGCAGTTTTATAATATCAAGGATCTTGGTATCTGTTTTAGCTTCAAGTCTCAGTTTTGCCGTTTGGTATGATCTTGAGTGAGTTTCTTTTGGAGCTTCAATTTTCTCTCCTGTCAGGCAAGGGACAGGTATGGAAGTACCTACCCCAGAGTTAACGTGAGTGTTCAGTAAAATAACAGATATACAAAGCACTTGACACAATACTTGGCACTTAGAACCAGCTCAACTAAGTGTTACTATAATTTGGATCATCATTATCAAGAATCTGCTAAGTAGGCACATGGGGTGGCACAGCCCAGTTTGTCCTTTTGTTCTCAGTTCCCTCTTAATTTTATTTACAAATGTAAAAAAAATGATAGCAGCCCTGCTCAGATATGGGACCTTCCATACCTGTCCCTCCTCATCTTGGCGATACCTTGCTCCAAGGTGCACATCAAAGCTGTTCTCTGGGCTGGGTGGCCTGGGAGGATTTATCTTTTGCTGCTGCCTCTCTCCGGATTCCTCTCCCAGTTCCCTCCCACCTGGTCTCTGCGTGGAGAAGGGCACGTGCGGTGACTCCCGGTCTGGGTGTAGGCATGGGTGCCTACACTTTCTGCCTTCTTCTCCGCCCACCTTTACTGGACCAGAGGGTTGACATGGGGGCAGGGTCTGGGGGAGGCAGGGCCAGGTGGCAGGACTCCCCCAGGAGTGGTTGGTAGCCTCCTACCTGCTGTCCTCTTAGCTCACCATCTTGCTGCTGTTAGTCACCTCCCTAATGAAGCTGGTCTTTAGCTTCAGGGACAGCTGATTTCCAGGGGATTATTTGTATTACACACTTTAATGCTTTTTAATAGCAAATTTTTAATTAAATGGAAAGTCCTTTTGGAGGCAAGGGAGCAGCAGCTGCAACAGAACTCAGCATGAGGCACCGACTTAGGCCAGGGAAGCACAAGTGATGAGGGAGGTGGTGGCAGGGCTTCGGGGGAGCTCGCGTGAGCATGCCTGTATTAGCTAGATGGGAGGCAGGCAAGGGTCTAGCTGTAACCCCTTCCTCCTATCCTAAAAGCGCTCCTCTGTCACCTCTAGACCTCAAGTACCGTAAGCTTGCTTGCCCAAGTACAGAAAAGAGGGTTTAAGAAAAAGAAATAATAGAAATACTAGCAGCCTTTGATCCCTTGGTAAATCACAGAAATACTGACTTTGGGGTGGAATTTTGGGGCTGAGTAACTAGATCAGATCAAATAAGACAGGCGGTATGAAATGTAACCCGTCGTTAGGCCCTGGGTCTAGCCCTGGCAGGCCCAAGCCCTTATTTGTCAAGTGAGGCAAATGACAGGGCTATAGTGATGGCTAAGTGCTTGTATTTTATGTTTTGGCTGATCTTGTTTTGGTGGGGAGAGGATGTAGGGAAGCGCCAGCCCTGATGAAATGTTCTGACACTGGAAATGGAAGTTGTCAGTCCGGGTGGTTGGCAGCCTGGGCCTGCCAAGGAAGAGACATGGTGATTTTTGTGTATCCAAGAACTTAACTGGTTGGTTTGGTGTGAGGCCATTCCTGAAGTGCTCCCTGAAACTTCTGAGGTTTGGAGCAAGGGTCAGAGGGAGCACTTTGGAACAGAGGTTCCCCATCAAGGGAATTCAGGTGAGGGAAGGGACAGGAAGAGCCAGACAGTTGGCCAAAGCTTTGAGTTGTGTATATTTGCACTGAAATGATGCTCAGGGGTTGGCATTTAACCCAGAGGTGGCTTTGTGGGCAGAAACTTAAAGAGGAGACCTCAGAAGACATTAGGTTGATTTTTTTTTTTTTTCTTTTTTAACCCAAGAGCTCTTGAGGGCTGGGAGTGAGAAGGGATTCTGCTTGCCAGCCTTTTTTTTATAGTTGATCAATTGCCCTGGTCTGCGCTGTGCTGTGGCCTCCTGGACCAGCTATGATGCTGTTGTAGGTACATTTGTGAGTGATTTTTTTCCTCTGGGTTCTCTTGCTTGGTTTCCTGGGTGAAGCAGTAGTGAAGACTAAAGGGAATCAAAAAGAGCTGGCTTCACCTCTTAACCCACAACACATCTTTGGCTCTGAGGCTCCAGTACCCTCTGCAGAATGGCAGTAACTCTCATCTCAAGGTGACCATGGAGAATAAGAACTCCTGCTTGAAGGCAGGCACTATGTCCTTCCTAAACCCTACTATCTAGCACAGAGCCTGGTACACAGTGGTTATTCAATAAATGCTATAAAATAAGTAATATAAGGCCTCCCTCGTGGCGCAGGGGGTTAAGTCTCAGCACTATGAAGCTATCAGCAGACACTGCAGCATGCGTTCCATCCCCAGTCAGGGAGCTTCCCATGGCGCAGCAGACCTCTCCTATCTCACCTGCTGCTCCCCTCAGCAGTGTATTTCAGTAGGTCCACCTGTTCTGCTTCCCACTCTGTCTCTGGTGAATCCTCTCACCCTGTACAACTCTGGCCTGCACCCCAGCTCTTGTATGCATAAATAAATAAAAATCTTTTAAAAAGTATTAATAAGTAATGCAACTAAGAGACTCACGCCAGACCTGGCACATAACAAGCACTTACTAAATGGTGACCATTGTCTTTCACTGGTTTGCATGTCACCTCCTGTGCTCCCATCTGTCACCCTTGCTTCACCTGCCTTCCTGGGGGCTCTGCCTTTCCAACATTTTCTCCTTAATTCTGTTCCTGTTTACTCCTCTGAAACAGCTCTGAGGCTCTCCCATCTTGTCATTCTCTGTCCCCACACTGTCATTGTCACTGGCTGCTGCGTGCACTGAATTGTACTATCATCACACATCAAATCCCAATACCACCTTCTGTGGGACTAGCCCCTCTGGAAAGATTCATGCTTTTCTCCACCTTGACTTCTTCGTCATGAAACTTCTATCTCTTGCCTACATCTGAGGTGGCGACCAGAGCGCTGGACCTAGATTCCGGTTCTTTCTGCTCCGTGGCTCTGCACCCCTGGGCTGGGAGGTGTGGGCCATGTTGGCACTCCATTCCTCCAGCAGAGAGGCTAGTGAGGCCGACAGTATGGGGCGGCGTGGGAGTAGAAGAGTAGGACTTCCAGGTTTCTTTCTGTTAATCTCTGTCCCCCTCTCCTCTCTTGCAGTGCGCCTCCATGACAGTATTTCTGAAGAAGGGTTTCACTACCTCGTGTTTGACCTGTAAGTGCCACTTTCTGAGGAGACGGGGCCTTTCCCTCTAACTGGCTGAAATGAAGGCTTAGAAAAAGGTCTAAACTGGGTCTTCAGCCTCCTCCAATGTCCCTCCCCTTTGCCTGAGGGAAAGGATTTGATTTTTAACTTCCTCTGTTAGTGAGCAAGTGGCTGAGGGGTTGATTGCTCATTTGGTATCCCCCCTCACCCCCGCCCCTAGACCATTGGTGACATTGTTCTCATATTTCTGTTCAGCAGTATTCCTTGTGCACATGCTTTTTTCTTGTTTCTTGGTATGTTGTCCTTAATAGAGAAGTAAAATCCAGCTCTTAGCATGATCTTAAGAATTCTGGGAAGGGCTTCCCTGGTGGCGCAGGGGTTAAAGTCTCAGCGCTATCAAGTTTGAACCCTGGCGAGGGAGCTAACCCACATGGCACAGCAGACCTCCCTGTCTCGCCTGCTGTTCCCCTCAACAGTGTTTTTCAGTGGATATGCCTGTTCTGCTTCCCACTCTGTCGCTGGTGAATCCTCTCATACACACACCCCCCAAACACCTCTGGCCTATACCCCAGTTCTTGTAAGCATAAATAAATAAAAATAAATCTTTAAAAAAAAAGAACTCTGGGAAATTGAAGATAGCTGTTATTAGTCATAAACTGAGTTCCAGTTGGTCTCTCCTAATATCTTAGTAGTGGCTTTCACCTTCTAGAAATGCCTTTCTGGCATTTTCAGAGTTGGATCTTTGTCTCCTTGGTCTCTTTATTCTTCCAACTTCAGTAGATGGTCTGTCCTTCTTGGGCAGCTGTTTCTTAGTATTCATATTGGTCTCAAATAAAGCTCTGTGCAGATTCTGTTGGATTCCTGCATATTCATCTTTGCTTGGGTTTTAGCTAATCTGTAGGTTTTAGAAACAGAAATGTGCAGGAGGGAGGGTGGACTGGTATCATGCCAAGGAGAAGCCCCATGTTGCTGAGGACTGAGTGTGGTCTGGGTTTCAGGCAAAATACATGTAGGACTGGGGTTTCTATAAAAGCTGTTACAGACTGTGATCTGTTACCTGTTGGAGCCGGGGCTGGCCGACTGACCTGCTTCCTCTGACCCTCTTTGTTTGTCGGTTGCAGTGTTACCGGTGGGGAGCTGTTTGAAGACATCGTGGCCAGAGAATACTACAGTGAAGCTGATGCCAGGTGAGACCAGGGCTCTGTGATTCTAAGAGCGAATCTTGGCCACCTTGGGGGAATCAGGCATTGTGCCTATTTGAAGAGTCTCTGGGGAAAATCAGAAGAACTCTCATCTGGAGGAAGATTCTGTAGAGCTGGACTTGGGTTGTATTTTGTGGGCGATATTACAAGTTAAAAATTCAACACACCCAGACAGATTTTTTTTTTTGTACAGCTCTTAAAAGTCTCCTTTAGCCTGTCACCGCAGAAATATCTTTTCTTTGCACTACTGTGTACTCAAAAGCATGTCCAAGGGGCCTCCCTACTCCCTCCTTTCTTTGAAAATCCTGCTGTGTATAAAGCATCCTGGGGATGATGCACAGATGGAGAAAATATGATTTCTGTTCTAAATGAGTTTAAACATCTGGATTAATATATTATAATCCAACCAGGAACCTCCTTGGGAGAGTTCAGCCTGCATCACCTTGTCTCTTGACCACAATGAGCAGCCCCCGTGTGGGGCTCCTCTTGGAGGACCGTTCCTCTCACCAGCCCTCAGCCCCCAGCTTCCATGAAAGCCCTGGCGGCTCCTTCATGTGACACAGCAGATTCCTCCCACACCACAGCTCTCTTGGCCTGCCTTTCCTGCCTCAGCTCCTCCCCCGGCCCCAAATTTTCTCTGAGGGTGATGTCCTTACAACCTGGTTTTGATCATCCTGCCTGCAGCTTATCTGGCATCTGTGGCAGCGCTGGCTGTCTCTGGAGAGTGGGGGAGTATAGCTTCCTCGCAAATTTCTCAACCCTGAGAGGCCAGTGTTTGCTGATCAACTTCAGATGCTTCAGCCTCAGGAAAAATTCTCAAGTGGGGAGATGAATTCCAGTGCCAGCAGGGGAGGACTGGGTTTTGGGCGGGAGGAGGCGGTGATAGCTCAGGGAGCCTGGTGGGGAGGAGGGAGAGCTGCAGGGGGAAGGGGGAGAAGGGGTGACTGTACCAGTGGGCTTGGCCTGGCTCTGCTGGGACACTTCGCACTTTTGCCATTTTTGGCCAGAAGGCTCTCCCTGCTAGCCTGGCTCTGTTCTAATTATACTTTTCTGTGGAGACTCGCCTCTTCTGCTCAGTCTTAGAGTTTCTTTGGCCTACTCTTGGGCTGTATCCTGTAGGGAGCTCTGGTTGAGGAACCCTGGCCTAGAGAATTGACCCCCAGGCAGCAGGCACTACCACATATATGAAGCAGGCTTGCAGAGTGAGGGCGTGCTGGGCCGATAACCTCGACGACTTATTCCTTCCTCTAAAATCTGATGCTGGGGCTTCCAAGGGGTCTTACCAGGTGTGTGGAAGCTGAAGCTGTAAGCACTATTGGTATTTGGGGGCAGATAATACTTTGTTGTGAAGGTCCCTCCTATGCACTGTAGAAGTTCAGAAGCATCCTGTCCTCTACCCACTGGATGCCTATAGCACCCTCCCACTCAGTTGTTTCAACCAGAAATTTCTCTAGGCATTGCCAGATGTCTCCTGGGAGGTAAAATTGTCCCCCGTTTTTCACTGCTGCTCTAGACTATCAACGCTCCCTGCCAGGAGTTTGACTGCAAATGTGACGGGATGGTTTGGAAGGTGAATAGCCTGATTCAAGAATCAGCAATTCAATGTGACTGTGGGTTAGTTATCTTTTTCTGTGCAAAATCATTATAAGAAATGTTTCTCAGGTGTCTCTTTGGACCCCTCTTAAATACATTGTTTCTTAAGGTATCTGTGTTTTATCTCCCCATGCAGATGATAAACTTGAAGACAGGTTCTGGGTCTTACTCATCTTTCTATCCTGTTAGTACCAAGCACAATGTCTCCAAGCACTCAGTAAAGGTTTAAGTAAACAAATGAGTGCATCCACCCCCCCCAAAACAATTTAGGCTTTAGTTGGACTCTCCTTCCTAAATTGCCACCACAAACCTCTACTCCAAGAATAGAGTTACTGTAGGGTGAAAGGAAAAAAAAAGCAAGGGGTTGGGATGGTTTCTTGCTCTCAGAAGTCTGGGGTAACCTAAAATCTTGGAAGCAAACTGGTTGTGTCAGGCCTTTGTGGCCTACGGAGGTGTGGTGAACCTTCTTCTGCCTAGTCCCTCTTATGCTGTTATCTAGCAGGAGGCCCTGGACAAACCACTTAATCTGCTTGGGCTTCAGTTTCCTCTTGTAAATGGGTTGAGCTAGATGATTTCCAAAGTCCCAGGTTCTGCCTCATCCAGTGATTGTGAACCTGCACCAGTTAGGTGCTTTAGTCCACAGCATGTGGTCAAGGATGGTGCCATTTAACTCTGCACTTCTGCTTTTGCAGCCACTGTATACATCAGATTCTGGAAAGTGTTAACCACATCCACCAGCATGACATTGTCCACCGGGACCTGAAGGTACTACCAGGCCCTCCCTTTGCCTCCTTGTTTGTGAAGTGTTGGTGCCACCTGGTGCCACATGGTGGTACTGCGTGGCCCACACTAGGCTCCCTCTGGGGTGGGGGTTGGTTGGGTGCCTCACAAGGTCCCTCTCTCTTCCTTATACAGCCTGAGAACCTGCTGCTGGCAAGTAAATGCAAGGGTGCTGCCGTCAAGCTGGCTGACTTTGGCTTAGCCATCGAAGTGCAGGGAGAGCAGCAGGCTTGGTTTGGTAAGGGTGACCCTGTCTTCCTGGAATGTGGCCCCCGCCCTTCCTTCTCTTCCTGATCTGCCTTCCTCTTTCAGGACTAGTAGTCAGACCCTTAATGGTCTTGGCCTCCTCACAGTCTGGAGGAGGGGAGGGTGTGGAGCTCCCTCCTGGTCCTCTGTGAATCAGTACAGAGTCTTGCTGCTGTCAGCCCTGCATTCTTGCTGCCTCTGGGGAGGAGTTGGGAGCTCCTGGTAGGCATACAGACTTACCCTCTGATTTAGGTTCTGGGTACTACAAGAAGCCCAGCTTATCATCTCTTGCTGCCTATGTGCTAAGAGTGTATGTAGCAAAAGGAGGAGTGAGAAGGGACATGGGGGAAGTTGCTGATACGGATTTAATGAGAGAGAAAGTGGGTTCAGTTCGCCTCCACCCTCTCTTCTGCTACAGGTTTTGCTGGCACCCCAGGTTACTTGTCCCCTGAGGTCTTGAGGAAAGATCCCTATGGAAAACCTGTGGATATCTGGGCCTGCGGTAAGCCCATTCCACACTCTCAGCTTTTTCGGTTAAGGACCCTCAACTTCCAGCAATGATAAGAAAAAAGCATTGCTGTTCCTTGCGGGTCCCACAGATGTCTGGTTTATGTGCAGTTTACAAACGCTTGTGCTAGTTCCCCCGGGTTGGCTGTCCCCTCCTTCCCAAGTACTTCTTGGATTGGATTGCATCTTCTTTTTTTTTTTTTTTAAAGATTTATTTATTTATGCATGCAAGCTGGGATACAGGCCAGAGGCGTGGGGCGGCGAGAGGGTTCACCAGAGACAGAGTGAGGAGCAGAACAGGCAGATCGACGGAAATGCACCGCTGAGGGGAGCAGCGGGCGAGGCAGGAGAGGTCTGCTGTGCCATGTGGGAATCTCCCCAGCCGGGTGTCGAACTCATGTGGCCGCTGCCGACAGCTCCACAACGCAGCGCTTAACCGCTGTGCCACCAGGGAGGCCCTGGATTGCATCTTTTTTGAAGAGGGACTTGATCATACCTTGGAGGACGGCTTGTGCCTAAAAATATTTCTGACATGCTTGGTGACATGGGAAGTGAAACATAATGGGGGGGGCTGTCTAGTGGCACAGCGTTATCAGCTTGGTTTGGCCCTTGACTCTCTAAATGGCTTTGAGCTCTGTGTGACATTTCGTGGTTCCTTGGGGAAACAGGTGATTGACCCTAGTGACCTGTGTTCTGTCTCATAGGAGTCATTTTGTATATCCTCCTGGTGGGATACCCTCCCTTCTGGGATGAGGATCAGCACAAGCTGTATCAGCAGATCAAGGCTGGCGCCTATGACGTAAGGACCAGTTTGTTCCTGCCCCTTGGGCTCTGTCCACAGGAGGGCGCGTGTTTAGTATGTCATGCGGAATGTCGGCGTTTTGAGGACCTGGGAATGGACATACAGGTCCTAATTGTTTTCACCCCCTGTCTTAAGCAACTTTTTTGCACAGCTATTCTTGGTAGCTATAAAATCAAGAAAGCCACTGCAGCCCTTTGACCTGTTGTAAGCAAAGAATGGAATGGCAGTATGGTATGCTACATCCCATGGGGACAAGAAGTGTGGGTGGCTCCTGCCACTGCAGTGGGGCCCTGGGTGTTTTGCTGAGCTGCTGTGTCCTCCTAGTAGAGACAGAGTTTGAACCAGAAGATAGCAGAGTCCCCTTTGTGCTCTGATCTGATACTTTGGCATTTTAACCGTGATTGTGCTGTTTTCATTTCCTAATCTTTAGGTTGAACCAGGTCCCAAGATACCCCAGGCTTGTCCGCCTCTCTGTTGGGCAGCTTTCGTTATACAGAGTAGCCCAGTTTATAGCAATTGGGATGAAGTCAGCCTATCTTCCAGGGCGTGAGGCTCACAAATTTCATATCCTTCCACCCTCTGTTCCTGCTTCCTAGTTCCCATCACCGGAGTGGGACACAGTGACTCCCGAAGCCAAGAACTTGATCAACCAGATGCTGACCATAAACCCTGCAAAGCGCATCACAGCTGACCAGGCTCTCAAGCACCCATGGGTCTGTGTAAGTGTCTTTTTCCAAGATTGAGATCAAGGATAGCAGCCCTCAGTATGCCTTTGGTATCTCCTTACTAACAGACCGATCCTTGCGCTGAGCAGGATCGGCAGAGAGGTAGGGTGAGGGTGAGGACCAGGGCAAGTAAATGTCACCGGAAGGAGGCAGAGGGGACTCACTGGCCTCTACCCATCTTTCCTCTACTCATCAGGTTGTGATTTAGTTATGATCTTAAATGAGGGTCTCGACTGACCCTGGCTAACTGTAGGTAGTTGATGACAGAAAGTAGCAGGCAGAACCCACAGCAAATTGCCAAGCTTAAGGTGCGTGCCCAGCTCTCAACTGGAAATGTGATCAAGACCCAACAAATAAGCAAGCCCTTGAGGCTATCAATGTGGGTTGACATACTCTGTTTCTATATACAATTCTATCACATTGAAATACCTGTTTTTAAGGAAGAGGATCTGCTGCAGTTAGGCATCCTGACACAGTTGTTATTTGTCCCGTCTATGTTTACTGAAAGTCTCTGGTGCTAGTCATCATGTGGGTGTTGGAAGTCGAAAGATAAATGAGGGATAGTCGTTTCCCCAAAGATCGCAAACATATTTGGGCAGTAGGCACTCAGGGAACCTCTCTGAGTGTGGCACAGTATGTGTGTGAGCACACAGGAGCTCCTCCTGTCCTTGGTAGGCAATGGGAAGACTGCATGGAGGAGGCAACTTCTCTCCTGGTTCTTTTTTTTTTTAAGATTTATTTATTTATGCATACAAGCTGGGGTACAGGCCAGAGGCATGGGGTGGCGAGAGGGTTCATCAGAGACAGAGTGGGGATTGACAGAAGTACACTGCTGAGGGGAGCAGCAGTGAGGCAGGAGAGGTCTGCCGTGCCATGTGGGAATCTCCCTGGCCAAGCGTCGAACTCGTGTCGCCGCTGCCGACAGCTCCAGAGCACAGCGCTTAACCGCTGCGCCACCAGGGAGGCCCCCTCTCCTGGTTCTTGGCAGATGACTACAAGTTTCCCAGCATGATAACCCGCAGGCAGTGGGTAAACATGGTCCAGGGTATGAGAGGCCATGGGAAATTGTGGCAAGTTTAGGAATGTTAAGGAGGTTAGATATAGATGAATGTATGACTATGGGAATATAAAAGAATGAAACCAAAAAGATTCCATGACTTACCAGTTTCTGCCCAAGGAGTTTCTATTTTATTCTGAAAGCTTAGGGAGCCATTTAAAGGTTTTAAGGAGGGAATGAAATTTGTGATTAAGAAAGATCACTTTGGAAGCTGTCTAAAAATTAGAATCAGAGGAAGGAGACTGGGGACAGAGCACTTAGGAAGCTGTCATAACTGACTAAGCAAGACTAGATGAAATCTCAACTAAGGATAGTGAGAGGATAGTGGGCAGTGTGGTAAGGAGTGGACAAATTTGAAAGAGATGTTGGAAGATAGAATCAAAAGGATTTATTGCAGTTAGATTTGGGGAGTGAGGGATCTGTGGGTTCTGCCTGGTTTTTAATTGGGAGTGGAGGGTGTACCATTCACTGACTCAGAAGAAACCCAGAAAAGAAACCAGTTTGTGAGAGATGATGATTTTAGTTTGGTACATATTGAATGTGGTGTCTGAGGACCTCGAGATGGAGACATCTGGTGAGTAATTAGAAACATGATTTTAGAGACTAGGAAAGATTTTAAAACTTGGAAATACAGTTTCTGGTCATTTCTATGTAAGTGGTACTGAGGCGGTAGAAATAGATGGAATTATTTCTGTGCTGATCGAATTCTCACCGTGGGCTTGTATACTTTAGTAAGAGGAGACATGGCCACTAAACGCCAATATTTAATGACCGAGTAAGAGGAACCAGCAAAAGGGAATAAGAGTTTCCGTGGTAAGAGAAGGATCAGGAGCAGAAGGTCCTGTGAAACAGGCCTTCTCTGTCAGGGAGTGTCTGTAATGAGATGTTCTGGGGAGTCCATGGTAAAGACAAAAAAGAATCCACTAAAAAGTTAGAAGGCCATTGTTTCACCCATAGAGGGGGATGAACGAGAGAGTCTGAAGCCCGTAGTCAGAGCGTTGAAGAGGGAATCAGGTAAAGGAGAAAGAAATGGTACTACTTCGAGAAGACGGGTGGGTCAGTGAGTTTAAAATTTTTAAGATTTTGTTTAAGGTAAGGCTTGACTATAATGTATAGTTATATATAATGTCTATAGTGCATAGACTGCAGAGAAGATTATAGTTCAGAAAAGGGGTTAAAAATACTGACTAGTTGAAGGCACAAAGGCTTGCATTATTAAGAGAGGGGTCACCAAGCCCAGGTTGAGAGGTCAGCACTGGACAAGAGGGAGGACGCTTCTGAGACCCGGGATTAGATTGAAGGCAGATGGCAATCAGGTGGGTGGGGCTTGAAGTTAAAGGAGTGTTTGCTTGATGATCTCTCATTTCTCTTGGACAACTTTCCACTCCAAAGGAAGGGGTGAAATATGAGACTCGGGCCTGTTATAGAGAAGGTTGGAGAGTTGCTTTGGGAACCAGGAAAGGGAGGGGACCAGGCATGAGGGAAAGTGTTGTGGCTGATCCTTTGGGATTGTGGACATTTATTTTTCTAGCAGGCCGGCCCAGACAACAACAGCAAAGGGAGGCAGTTAACTCCTTAAAATGGGCACTTCAGAATTGGTGAAAAAATAACTTACCTGGCAGGGAAGATGCCATGATCACAAAGGTGTTTTTCCCAAAATGAGAGTCCTTCATTATACTGCTGAACCCTATTATTTCCCCAAATGTGGGAAACTCCACTACGTACTCTATGGTAGTGGGAGACTTGAATTCAAACTTTCCCTTGTAGGAAAAAAAGAATCAGAGAAATATTCTCTTGTAGGGGTCACTTGATGCACCCAACTCCCCACCTGTATTGTCCTTGGGGACACCACTATGTTTTGTTATTGTGTGCTCATTGATGCTGTATTGATCACCCTGAGTCATCAAGGAAATGTACGTCATGTCCAGTCGGCTGTTAGAGGAAGGAAGTTAGCAGTAATACATTGAAGAAAAATGTCCATCAAAATGATGGAAAAAATTGATGCTTCAAGGTAAAGATTTTTAGCTTCTCAGATCACAGTTTGATTCAGGACCATGCGTGAGGTGTGTTGAGAGGAACTCCTGGAAGGCCCTTGGCCTCTTCTCTCGCTGCTCAGAATCTGGATCACAGTAGTGCTCAGTAGACAGTTGCTGGAGGAGTAAGACCATGAGGGTCACAGCACACAAGATACTCTCATTCCTCTGCCTCTGCCTTCCAAGGAAGATTAGAGCACCCTCTCAGCACCTTCATCTGGCATCAATTATGGGTGGTGTTTTCATCTTCATTTTATTGTGCTTATGTAACCTTGAATTTCGGTGAGTGCTTTTATTCTAAAAGCATTTTTGAATCTATGTCCTCTTTGTCTTTGGAGCAACTCTGGGGTGACTGAGTGCAAGGCTCTGGGCACCGGGACTCTGGTGAGGGGTGGAGGATCAAGCTGGGGACCTCACAGGCCTGTCTGTCTGGGTTTTAGCAACGATCCACGGTGGCCTCCATGATGCATCGTCAGGAGACTGTGGAGTGCCTACGCAAGTTCAATGCCCGGAGAAAACTTAAGGTAAGTCTTGCTTTCGGGCTGTCAGTGCCCTGGAATTGGACCTTTCCACAGTGTACTCTCCCCTCCTAGCTGGAGCTGAGCTGTGAAAGTTGCATGTGTTGGGGACTCCCAGAGGCATGATGTCTTAGATTCGAGCTGCAGCTACCCCTCTGCCTGAGACCAGACTGTGCTTTTCTAGAGTCTGATTGAATTCACAGTACCCTCTTCTTTCCCTAGGGTGCCATCCTCACAACTATGCTTGTCTCCAGGAACTTTTCAGGTATGTTTTCTGAGCTGTGCTCTTTAATTCTGTGGAGGTGAGTGGGTCAGAATGGGCATTGCCTCCCCAGCACTGGCCTTTTGGGGCAATGTCTTGACCAAATCATGAGGATTCTGTTTTGAGGGTCTGCTGCTGCTGGATCCTGTAACCTGAGATTCTGGGGGACTTTGCTTGGGTTCACATTTATGAATTCTGTTCCCTAGAATCTCCCAAGGATTAGCCTACCCAGGCTCCATTTACTTTGTCTTTTTGGATTCTTATTTATCTGAAGACTCTCAGCACTTTAAAATTTTAGTCAGTCTCTAGGGTATTGGAAGATGTGCTGGGGGAAAGGAAGAGATGAGGTGTAGTCAATCTTCTCAGTCGCCACCATTAATTTGCCGACTGGGACAATGTCTACTTTATTGTGTCCAAGTAGAGATGACTAATAGAAATTATTCTAGATGTCTAAACCTTTTACAGCAACTGTACTTAAAATACTTTGTGATGCTAGCTGTAAAGTGAAGTAATAGAGACCAGCGTGATGGGAGAAAAAAGAGACCTGTTTAAATTTGCATGAGGAATTGGGAGAGTTGGGACCAGTGATTTGTAAATCACACTTGACATTTCTTTCTAAGATGCAAGACACTCCACCTCCCCCTGCCCCTCTCTCCTCACCTCTGTCATGTTCACCCTCATTTGGGAAGCACAGTGACTTTTCTGTGAGGAAAATAAAATCGGGACTTAACTAAAGACAGAATGATCTCTTCCCTGCTTGCCTTGTCTCTTGGCCTTCCCTCCCCTTACTCCCAGCTCAAGACCCCTTTTCTAACATTCTCATAACAAGAATCCCTCCTTTGCTTTCCTTCTGCACTGCCATGGAGAGGGGCTTTGCGGGAGCACTCATGCAGACAGCTGCTCTGGGCAGAGGTTGCTCCCTGAGCCTGAGTCCTGACAGCCTCAGACAAATCTGTGCTGGTTCCAGGTAACCTGTGGACCCTGAGGGTGCTGCAGGCAAGAGGACCTAAGGGCTTTGTGATTTCTAGGCCAGGTGAGAGCCACAGACTAGAGCGTGAGCCAGGAGAGCACCCCACTTCTGATCTATTGCCTAAGGCCCTGGTTTGGGGCTCATTCTTGTGTTTGGCTTCCCATGAAGGGAAGATTATGTTTCTGGATTCCCCTCACACAGATGTGAAAATTTGTGTGAGGAGGAAACAATTTGGCTACGGATGGTGGCTGTAGTCCACATTGTGCTTCCTATCCTCTAATTACGTGCAGCTTCCACTTTCTCAGTTTGGGAGCCTTCCTAGAGGAGTCTCGAGGACATTTTGGTGCTGACCCTAGAACAGTGATCCATTTTCTCTCTAAATGGAAGACATGTGCAGACAGGCTTCTGCTTCTTTTTAGGCTGGGAAATCAATACATGTGCCCTGTCCCATGGCCCCAGGCCTCTATATCAACCTCCCCCTGTCCAACCCAGGAAATTAGTGTCCTGGTTTCAGGAAATTGGTCTCTGTTAGAATGAAGCACTTTCACTCTCCCCAAAGAGTGTCCTGCCCTTATTGCCCAGACTTCATCTGGCCTTTGAGCTCACTTTACCTTGGATCAGAGGAGACCAAGTAAATGTTCCAAGCATTCCAGGCTGACCTCTCTGTCCTGACTCGGAGACCGATGAGGATAGAATCTAACTCCAGAAGTTCCTGTAGGAAGAAGTGTCTACATGTGTAATCATGAAGGAAGGGCACCTATGTATTTTAGGGTCATCCCTAAATACCCTGAGGATGCTCCAGGCAAGAAGACCTAAGAGCTTTGTGAGTTCTAGGCCAAGTAAGACCCATAGGGCTCTGGGTCACAGATTGGAGAGTGAGCCAGGAGAGCACCCCACTTCTGATCTATTGCCTATGGCCCTGGTTTGGGGCTCATTCTTGTGTTTGGCTTCCCATGAGGGGAAGATTATGTTTCTGGATTCCCCTCACACGGATGTGAAAATTTGTGTGGCTGGTTTTTTTTTTTTTGCTAGTCTATGTCCAGTTGATCCCAAATTAGGGGTACAACTTAGACCTGGACTGTGGCAGGTTGGCTAATGGTGAAATCGGGGTTTAATTTAGAATGTATTTCTTCAGCAACCTTTGTTGTTGTTTTCTTTTCCTGGGGGCTGTTCACTCTCAGGACACTTTAAATACAGGTAACTGAGAAAATCCCCCTCTCCTGTATTCTTGAAGAGGGAAAGCAACCCAAGTCTCTCAGAAGCTGGGGGTTGTGGAAGGGCCTGGAACATCAGTGTATTTACTTTGCAAAGTCTGTGGCCCTTCCCTGGGCCCCAAGAGCCAGTCTCTCCACTGTTAGGGATGTGGCTAGAGGAAAAGATTGCCCTGTGCTCCTGGACTCTCTGATAATATCCTCATTTAGGTCCGTGAGGGGGAAAGATCTGAAAGTGAGGCTCATTTTCCGCACAGTCTTAAGCTAGGGCTATGCTACCTCAGAAAGGGCCCTGCCTCACCAAGTCAGGCTTTTTACCTGTAAACTCTCACCTGAGGATTTCATGGGACAGCTGCTGAAGCCATTTCCACAAAGTGGAGCCGTGGTCTTCCCCATGCCCTGTCCAAGCCTGTTCCTCTCAGGTCCCCAGACTGCTGCAGGGCTAGCTGCACCTGCTCATCGGCCTGCCCCCAGCGCCTTTGCTCCCCCAGCTCGGCTGGCTTGGCCATGCCGCCCAGGCCCTGCTGTGTGTGGGCAGCCAGCGGGCTCCCACGCCTCATGCCGGGCCATGCTCGCTGCTGACTGGCCCCCGTGGCTTTGCGGCAGCTCTGTGCACTGAGAGATTGTATCCCCTCAGTTGGCAGGCAGAGCTCCGCCCCCGCCTCGCCTGCCGCGAGCGCCGCCGGCCTGGCCGGGCAAGGTACGTGGCATGAGTCCTCCCCGACCGCCTGCCTCGGCTCCCTGCCACCCCACCAGGAGGGCCAGCATGCCAGGCCCACTCACCAGGGAGGCGAGTCCCATGCTTGCGGGCTGAGATGGGCATGCCAACGGACCACCTAACTTGGCATCTGCGAGCGCATTGGTGTTATGAAGCCCCTAACCAGCCATGCATGCTGGGCGCTTGCCAACTCTCAGGAGGCAATAGCCTGGGAACGCGGAGCTGGGCAGTAGGAGGTTTTACTCCAGATGGCCCAAGAGCCTGGCCTGCCTGTGAGGGGTATGGCTTGGTGTGGCCCGGTGCTAGGACTAAGCTTCCACAGCACTGTTGGATACCTCACAGAGGAAGAAACACCACTCAAAGCTGTGAAGTCTGGCATTTGGACACATCTGAAAGGCCTCCCCACCCGGTAGGCCATAGAGTGCAGAAACTATGGAGACAGCCATCCCTGGATTTGGATTCTAGTCCTCCCACATCCTGAGCAACTCACACAAGGTCTCCCAGTCTTAGTTTCCTCATGTCTCATGTCTTTCAGGGATTAAGATCATACATTTTGAAGGCTGTCAACCCTGCCTCTACAAGACAACTGATTACCAAGAGCTTGTAAAAAATCATGATGCCAGGACCCCACCCCAGACAAACAAAATCAGAATCCCTAGAGCATGGGATAAGCCTAAGAATTTTTTAAGCTCCCCAAGTGATTCCAGTGGGCAGCCAGAGTTGAGAACTCTGATGTGTGTAAGCACTTCCCACAGTAGGTGGTAAGGTAGTGAACACATTAGAAAAATAAATTTCAAATCTCCCTAGCATAATTGGAGATAGGCCCAGAGGCTATTTTGGGGGTTGTGTAGAGGATCCCTATTCACTGGAGAGAGTTGGGACCCAGCTTTGGTTGGAATGACCACCTGAAAGTAAGAATGGCAGCAGCAATAATAACTTACTGATGTATCACATACTGAGTACTTGCTATGTGCAAGCACTTCGCTTTTCATGCATGATCTCACTGGACCCACACCAGTATTCAGTGAGGAAGCCCTGTTTTATCTCACGTTACAGATAAACTGAGGTTCAGAGAGGTTAAGTGACTCATCCAAGCTCACATAGCTACTAAGTGGTGGAACCAAGATGCAAACCCATTCAAAGTCTGGATAGATCAGACAGTTGGACTGATTCCACCTCCTGATGCCTCCCAGACTCTTCCACCCACTGTCTGCTACCTTCCTGTGGCCTTTGTAGTCAACAGACGTCACTAGCCTTGAGCATCACCCTGTGCCTGATTAACACCTCGTTCTGCCCAGTCCTTCCTGCTCAGTGGGTCCAAAGAGTGGACTCTTAGGAAGGGGTGGCAGATAGGACTCAGTAAGCCTGCCCCAGTCAAGGCTTCAGCCTCCTGGCAAAACCCTCCTGTAGGTGGTCCTGGTTTCTGTGTCTGTGTCTTGTCTGTCCTCACGTCTGGTCTCCTTTGTGAACTGTGACACTGTTTCTTGAGAACACTCAGGAGATGTCTTGCATCCTTCCAGCTTGGCCGTCCTGAGGATCTCCACGGCATCTAGGGATGGAGCCTCACCCTGGCACTCTGCTTCCAGGCCTGGGTGGAAGCTGTCGAAAGCAGAGTTCCCAGTGCCCTGGCAGCTGCAGTATTGAATGTGATTTCTCCTCCTAAGCACAGTGTCCCTGTTTCTCCTGAGCCCTCTTCCATGGAGGAGGAGGTCCTGGGGTGCCCGCCTTAGGACCTGATGCTGTTTGGGGTGTCCTTCTAGCTTTGGGACTACTAGGGAAGACCTCTTCCAGAGGCTTCAGGAGACTCCTGGCCCCCAGGTCAGACACAGCAGTCTCTTGCAGATCCAGTTGCCAGACTTCAGGTTGGGGAGAGGGTTCAATGCAGGAGACTTGATTTTCCTCTTTGTTTCCACAGCTGCCAAAAGCCTATTGAACAAGAAGTCAGATGGTGGCGTCAAGGTAGGTGTGTCTACCCCTCCAGTCTAAAACTGACTTTTCTCTCTCCCAATAGTCACTATAGGGATTTCTTGGCACCTTTCCCCCCTCTTCCTGGGAACCTTCCTATCCTTGCTTTTCTGCTTTAAACCAGAAACCTTTGTGCTCAGAACAGCAGGTTCCACTGGCCTGAGAGGGCAGAAGGGAGATGAGTCTTTCCTGACCCTAGTGTGATTGGAAATACTCAGGTGAAATGATCCAAATTATTGTTTACTAGAGCTGAAACCTGAATTTGATTTCCAGATATGTGCCTCATCTCCAGGACTTGACTGTGGGCTTTTTAGGTCACTTGGTTTATCTTTTTTTTTTTTCTTTTTAAAATGTAAGCACTTTTTATCAAGTGAATACAAAGTTTGTCTGTTTGACTCAGGGTACAGGGCTTGGAACCTGAAGCCACTATCCTCTTGGTCTTTTTCCTTATCTCCAAAGTCCTTCTAGAACCCAACTGAGATACCACTGAGTGAAAGTGTCTTAAACTTTCTCCAGGCAAAGGCTCCTCAGAAACAGGTGAGGGACCTGGTGTATCACAGCTCATTTCCTCTTGGTGAGGGAACTTTTCCTGGGATATCAGGGCACAAGAGAAAACAGGGACCCAGAGGGACCAGCAGGAAGCTGGTGGGAGGGGCTGCCTGGCCAAAGTAGAGAAGAGGTGACTGGGAGGGTCTTCACAGGGCCCAAGGTGTTCTGTCAATGCTTTGGGGCAGAAAGGGTCCTGGCGCTGGGACAATGGATAGGAGTTCACGCTGTCGTGAAGCCTCCCAAACTATGAAATTATCCAAAAACTCTAGCAAAAGTTTAAATTGGGCTTTTTCCTAGGATTTTCTCAGATACACACGTGTGCCCCATTCCCTCCCCTCCACTCCTTCCTCTTTATCTCATTTTCTGCATGCCTGCTTCTGTGTATTCTGCCCCAAAGAGGGGAGCTTGGGCTCCGTGCATACCTGCTGACATGCAGCTGGGATTGGCCAGCTACCCCCCAGTTACAGGAACACCAGCTAGATGGGTGGAGCCAAATTAAGGGAAAGAGGGCAGGTTTAGTTGGAGAGAGAGAGTGCATATTTCTAAGAAACTAGATTCAGTCGGTGTTTACAAAGTATTTAATAAGTACAGTAGTCTCTCACTTATCCAGGAGGAATACATTCCAAGTCTCCCGGTGTATGCCTGAAAATGCTGATAGTACTGAACCTTGTACATACTATTTTTCCCATTCAAATATATCTGTAATAAAGTTTAATTTATAAATTTGGCACAATAAGATTAACAAGAACTAATAATGAAATAATTACAACAATATACTGTAATTAAAGTTCTGAGGATATGGTCTCGCTCAAAATATTTTATTTATGTGATATTTCCAGACCATGGTTGACCTCAGGGAGCTGAAACTGCAGAAAATGAAACCTTGGATAAGGGGGACTACTGTACCTGTCAGAGGCCCAGAGGAACACCAATTCTAGGAGCACACAGTAGTTTTTGTCTAGCCTTAGGAAGTTGCAAGGTTAACTGAAGAGGAAAATGGATATGATTGGAATCAGCTAAGCACTGAATGGTATGCGGTACTGGACCCTACATGGGGTGGTTGAATTCAAGAAGCTTCAGGAATAAAAGCTCATGGGAGAAAGCTTAAAGGATGAGGGAAGAGTGGAACCAAGTCAGTGATGGGAGTCTGGTGGTGAGGACAGGGTGGGAGACACACCATTTGGTGCACATGTTTTCTTTAAAATGAAAATGGTTCTATGACTTAAACAACTGTTTCTATCATACATATTTATTTTCTCTGCCCAGTTGGAACATGGATTATGTGGTAGAAAGATGTGAGAATGATAGTTGATTGATCTAGATGGACGGAGGAGTTGGAAGTTTGTGTATTAGGCCATAGGAAACACCATCAGCCACTGAGCAGGGAAACTACAGTAAGAGCGATGTTTTCAAAATTTTGCCTAAGGCTATAAGGGCAAATAGAAGAGGGTAAAACTAGACACAGACATGTCAGTGTTACCTATCAGTTTGATGCAGTCTGGGTGGTGTAGGGTGAAGGAAAGGTGACTAAAAATAGAAAGGGGTAATATTCAAAATATTTAGCCACCAGAAGAGCATGGGCACCAGCTTCTCAGAGTAGGAGCTGTCTGGGTCATTGGTCCAGCTTACGTGTGAATGCTGAGCTCTGATTAGAGGTATGTCAAAGGAAGCTCATAAGGGATGTGGGGAATTAAAGGATCCATCAAAGGCAATGTCATAGTTTTTGAATGTTGAAAGGAAGTAAGGTGGCACTTTTGCTAGAAATAGGAGTAATTGTGAAAAAACACCCATTTCAGTGGTAGAAGTTATGTTTTGAGAGACAGGTGGAAATCTGTGTGAAGAGTCATTAAAGGTGCTGGGGGAAACCAAGTGTGGTGTAGGGGTGTCAGACTGAACATGCAGGATGGAAACTCACATTAGTGAATCACATGAGTTCACTCAGACAGTTCTGTGCCTTCAGAGGCAGTGTCATCATCTGTCCTTTCAGTTGTTTGCAGTGGGAGAGAAATAGGGAAACCGTCAGTTTGGGTGTGGTCCTGTAAGGTCAGTGAGGGAGGTCTGTGCAGGACAGGAGTTAGGGGAGCAGAGAGGTGAACTATCTGAGGCAGGACAAGAATCTTCCTGAAGGGGATGGTCCCTGGATGAGTTTGATGGACTGGCTGGATTTTGCCATGTTAAGGAGAAGGAATGTAGGGAAAGATACTCTGAGTAGAGGGAATAGGAAAATAGCACATGTGAAAAATATACAAATTTGAAATAGCATGATGATCCTGAGGGCATTAGTGGCTCTGTATGGGTGAAGGGAAGAGCAATTTTACAAAGTTCAGTGACAAAGCAGAAGGAGAATTTGAATTTGAGTAATATTCCCTTTCCCCCAAAAGAATCCAGAAGCACATGAAAGTTTGAGTCTGGGAAAGGCAAAATATGGGAATTATCTGTTATTCAGGGGCTGGAAGAAGAGAAACCAGCAAAGGAAATGGGGGGAGAAATAGTCATGTGCTACAGTGTCTGATCTTACAGGACTGCTCAGCAAGGCAAATAGAATCATGAGATAACTTGCTTAAAATGAAACTAATTCAGTGCTGATATATGTTCAGCAAATGAATTTTAAGCTTGAAAAAATACTTTGACTATAGTAGTGGGACCAAAGTCTAAGCGAGTGTTTCTGAAGGGAGTGGCCAACAACAGACAGGCTGGGGGAAATATTTGTAGCAGGTGTGCTGGGAGGGGTATTAAAATTTTTACATACAGAAGCATTCTCTAGTAAATAACCACATTTCGACCCAGTAGATAAATGATTAAAGAAGATGAATTGACAGGCTGAAGAAAGAGGAAGTAGAACTGTGGGGAAATGTTTAATCTCACTAGTGTCCGGAAAATCTAAGTTGAAATGGGGTGCTATTTTTTGACTCTTAAGTTCATGTTGGGTGTGAATTGAAATGGACCTTTCTAAAACAGCCTGTATGTCAAAGTTCCTACTTTTCTTACACTTTAATTCTACTTTTTAGAATTTATCCTAAAGAAATAACTCAAAATATGGAATAATTGAAAGCAGAACATTGTTTAACATGACATATTTATAACTGTGAAGAAATTGGAGACAATCTCAAAATCCAAAAAGATGAGTAAATAATTATGAAAAATCCCTTTATTAGAGCATTACAAAGTTATTAATTTTCATGATTCTATAGAGACAGGAATGTTTTACATTAAGTGAAAAAGGTGGGATATAAGGCAGTATATATATGTATATTCGTCTAAAAAACAGTGTTTATAAATACTTAGTATATAACGTGGGTAGGAAAAGAACTGAAAGAAAACCAACTGAAGTCTTAATAACAGCTTCACTGAGTTATTGGAGATTGGGGAAATTATCTTATAAATTCTTCTGTATTTCTACATTTTTCTAGACTATTACCCGATAATCAGAATAAAAATCCAAATACTACTTAGTTTTAAAGATATGACTATATATAGCTTATAATGATATTTTTAAATTATATAAGGAAAAAGACTAGCAAGAGTGATAGAGCTATGGGTGTTTTTTTCCTTTTCTATTTCCCAAATTGCTTGTTCTGTGACTGTAGTGCTTTGTGATCAGCGACATGTATATAGCAACTAATGGAGTGGCTGGATGAAAGCACTGTAAAAGGAAAAGGGGGTGACAAAGCAAAATGTGTGGAGTTGGACTTTTCTGGACTGAATGTCAAGGTGATAACCTGTGTTACGAGGGGATATTTACTCAGAAGATCTGAGCTTTTGGAATCCTGGATCTTTTTTGATCCATCTTCCTTTCCCAGCTCCTTCTTCCCTAGTCCTGCTGTGTAAGGTCCATAGGGAGGGTTTTTTCTCACTGTTCGAAACTATCACAAGATTCTTGAATATTAGCATTGGTTTGAGCAGCAAGTCTGTCTTGTGCTCTTGAACCTGGGGGCTTTAGGTTCTGGTTAGGTTTCTGTGGAGGTGGGTACCAGTGACCCAGGATCTGTAGAAAAGTGAGAGCCACTTTCGAGGACAAGATAGAAACTCTCAGATCCCATTGTTGAGGACAGTTTGTGAATTCTGTTCTACGGAATTCTTTCAAAAATAATAATGAAAGAAAGAAAAAGGATATAGTTGTTTTCCTTAAGCACTGTTTGAACATTTGTTTAAGTGTGGAAAGGATACTTGAAACCCTTTCTGGTTTAAAATTTCAAATAAATAATTTTAAAATAATAGTGAGATATATAGTTCTTTGAGTGTGCTCTGGTATTTAAACCATGCTGCTGCGTGCTGCTTGAGAAGGAGCCTGGCTGTGCATGGCTGAGGGCAAAACCCTGAAAGGATGGAGAAAGGAATGGAAAGAATTCCACTTAGCACATAAACTAACCCTTGTGTAGAAAAAAAAACTATCTTAGGTTTTCATGCAGGAGAGTTTAGGAAAAAGAAAACCAGCTAGGAGAAAATTGGGAACTTACTCCTTGCAGATGAAGCAGACTCTGAATGAGCTCTGCTGAAGACATGGTCCAGGTGAAGGTGACTCCAGTAATCTACAACAAGAACAGAGCTTTCACTGCTTGACTCTGGGCTAGTTAGAAATCTCTGCTCTGCTTTAGCCTAGGGAAAAACTAGAGTCAGCAAACCCAGTTCAACTCAACAAACATTTATGGATTGTATGCTAATTTTTGCATTTTGCTAGGCATTGGGGAGATTATTGAGATAGAGATGTACCTTCCCTCACAATGTTAACACTATAGTTGGAAAATGGAATGAGTATAAATATGAATGTAAGACAAATTTCTCTTTTTGAGAAATAATTTTGAAGTAAAATCTCATCTTATGTTTGGACATGTAGGAAAGGCTAATGCAAAAGAAGTCAGTTATTTTTTAGGTTATTTTCTTTAGAGTTAATTATAAGTTGTGTCCCATTCTTTTAAATATTTGTAGTCACCTTCTTTTAAATATAATACATTCTTGAAAATATCTTCTAAAATAGAATGCCAACCTCATGAAGGCAGGAACTTTTATCTGACATTTTCCCTGTGCTAGAACAGCCCTCGATAAGTGTTTGTTGGACAGTGTTAAACATGCAGTAATCAAATAAGAGACCTTGTCTAAGGGGATTTCTGTCTCCCAGCAAGTTAATTATAAAATTCTTAATTACCTTTCACCTTTTAGAGACAGTCTTCTCGGGTATATTTTCAGTGTTTCATGTGTCTTTACTTTTGCTCTTGTTTCACATCTGAACATAAAGTCTGTGAGCAAATGGTTGAAGCTAAGGAATCATTGCTTTCAGCATTTCCTGTGGTTTTATATCTTTGTGTCTTTATGATCACAACACTTAATCACCAGCACTCCAATTTTTCCATTTCCCACTAATTGCAAAATGCAATAAAACAGTGAAATCTTATAAACGGGTATGGCCATATACAAAAGAGAAAGGGAAGCCAAAATTTAGCTGTTTGGCAAGTGATTTTCAAAAGCTCAACATTTTTCTCTGAAAAGCAGTTTAGGAGTACAGCCAAAAAAAAAGTCTAGGTTCAGTTGTCAAATGTTATTAAAGCTGAGGATGGCTGCGAGTAGCTTTTGCTGTTTGCATGGGAGCTGCTCACCTGAATTTCAGGCAAACCTAATGAGAAAAAATAAGTAACTTATGGGTGAGGTGGCCATATAAGGTCAAGCCTATAAATTTGCAAAATGTTACTTACGCTCATAGACCTGTGACTTAAAGAGCTTTCTCTGAGCAAAGCTGAAACAGCTCAGAATATACTGTAGTCTCCCTCTGTGAACCTGACAGCCATCTAGGTCTTTTCCCAGGGTCTGGAATGTGTTTGTGCCTGGCAGTATAGATGCTGTTTTAACCCTTCTGGTGCTGGACTCCAGGGCTCCTTCTTGCACTCTTCTCCTGAGACAGCCCATGCTGGTGCACTAACTTGCAGAGTCTCTGTGCTTCTTTTCTTACCTCCTTTCCCCTTCTCTTTCCCTTCTGCTGTGGTGTGTCCAGAAAAGGAAGTCGAGTTCCAGCGTGCACCTAATGGTGAGCCTTGCCTGCCCACCCATCTGCCCACTCCATGCTGCCTGCGCCCGCCTGCCAGCCACGCAAACCCATTCTGCCATGTGCGTGTGCTTCACTCATCCTCACTGCATGTCTGTGCTGTGTAGGCAGGTGTGGCCTGTCCTGCCAGGCAGGGCCATTGCCCAAGGTCAACTAGTGGCCTTAAAACTGGGCATTGGAATGTGTGGTATGGCACCCTGCTGCAGGCTTGGACTGTCTCCAGAGGGACAGGAAGTGAAGCTGATAGGGAGTCGGGGCTAGGTGGCAAGCATAGGAAGAGACCCTCACTCACTGTGGGTCCAGAAGGCACAAACAGTCACTTCCTACAAACTGGCAGCCAGTGGGCAGAGGAGCTGGTTGTAAGCTCACAGCTCTGAGTTCTCGCTCCCTGACCTTTTCCCATACAAGTGCCCATTAGTGGGCTGTGCCTAGTGTTCCATCCTGCCTACCCAGCCCTCTGGGGACAGCTGAAAGACTATAAAGAATGCATCTTCTTTCTTGTGGGATACAGGGCACCAAAGGGAACACAGCAGCCTGAGTAATTATGAAACCATCCATTAAGCCAGAGGTGGGGCCACCTGGGTGACATCCCAGCCCTCTGCAGATATGGCAGGTTTTATGGGCACTCTGGAGTCCTTGCCTCCTGCGAGGGTCTTTGTTTCAGCTGGGCTTTGCGGGCAGGACCACCTTCTCCAATCAACTCTGAAAAGAGGTTAGTGTCAGCAACTGAGCTAGGAGGGCTCTGTTGTTTCGGGGGGGGTGGGGGCGGTGCTCAGGGATGGAATGGAAGAAAGTAGAGCTTACATGAGTTTAGACCAATATCATGACTGCTCTTGGGACACGTCTTCTCCAGCGTGCATTGTTCAGTGGCGTCTTTTAGCACTTGGTACCTGGCTTGAGGTTCCATGCCTAACCCTGGGTTCGGAAGCATCTTAGCCTTTGACAACAAACTAGGGATGGCTGTCTTCAGGTATAGTCCAAGGGCCATAAAAGAGACCTCCAGGCAAGAGGACACTCTGGATAGACCTTCTCTGTGCATCCTACAAGAGAAGTGGCATGTCCCAGCTGCCACTGTGTCCTCATTGCACCCTACACAGAGATAGCAGCCAAACATTTGGCCTCTGCCTATTAAAGAGTTCACAGTAGTCAGGCCACTCCTCAGTGGCTCCAGCCCCCTGGGACTCTCAGTGAGAGTTAGTACATTGGATAGAGGATTATAAGAGGCAGAGAGCAGCATCAATATGACTCTCCACCTGGAGATGGGCCTCTTTTCTTCTTCACCTCTTCCCCTGGCCATCCCTTGCTGTGCCACCCAGTGTAATTTGTGAGGACAGGGAGATACCCCACTGGTCTGTTGCCGTTAGGAATATTGACCTGCTGGGCAGTCTACTCTTTCCTGGGGACTGGGTTTTGGGACTGTAACCACAGCCCCACCTGAATTCACCTCTCCCTCTTTGGTGCTCTGCCCTCATTCCCAGCCAATCAAGTTCAAGGTTTGTCAAGGCAAACAGAATGACCCTGTCTCTGCTCCCTGGGGTAATTAGGTGCATTTTATGTCCACAGTTGGAATTCCACCCCTTTCCTATCTGGACACCAGTTTTTCTTTATCTTCTTGTTCCTCTTCTTTTCAGATCAGGCTTAAAGTTGGTTTTTAAGAGGAAGGAGATGCAGGTCACAGGTTGAAATGGCCACAGATAGGGAACCCAAAGTTTCTGTTTCGTTCTACTTTCTTATAAACCAGCTTCCTTTCCCCTTGTAAAGTGGAAAGAAGATCCTGAATTTCTTTGGGCAAAGTATGTTTATACAATGACATGGCATCTGGCATAAGCAGAATTTTTGGAGAGATGCTTTAAAACAAATCTTTGGGCTGTCTTATCTTGAGGATGTCTCTGGAGCTAGGTTTCTGGACTCTTCCAAATACTCCACTCCTCCAATCATCTCTCCAACCATTGCTCCCATCTGCACAGTGTTACGGAGGCCACTTCAGGCCTACTCCTCCAGGCCAGGCCGGGGGCAAGGGAGGTCTGGGAGTCAAACCTGAGCGACTTTGGTGACTCTGGAGGAACTAAACCATCTGTTTTCTTGTCTCAGCCACAGAGCAACAACAAAAACAGTCTCGTAAACCCAGCCCAAGAGCCCGCGCCCTTGCAGACGGCCATGGTACCTCCTGACTACGGCTTCTCCACCCCTGCCCCTGGCTGCCTCCTGCTCCTCCCTGCTTCCTTTTCTTACCCTCCCTCCCAGGCCTCCTTGGCCCTTTTCCTTTCTGATCCCTGGAGAACAGGCTGCTTTGCATATTGCCCTGTAGGCCCCTTCCCCTTCATTGTCCCGCTTGGCCATGCTCCTTCCTGCATGGCAGAACTGCTGTTCCTGCTCCTTTTGCTGTTGGGGAAAGAGTGATCAGGGCTCTCAGCTAAATTTCCCAGCCCCAGGCTGGGCCCCCCATGGGTCTGTTATGGGGGCCGGGAAGGTGAGTTGCTCATAAGAGGAGAGGGTAGGAGCTTTCTTGGGGTCTGTACATCAGTTCTTGGAGTCCCTCCTTGTAAAAGCTGTCTCAACCTCTCTTTTCTAAAGCCATGAGCAGGAACAGGAGGGCTGGGCTTCCCCACCTCTGGATAGTGCTGAGGTCTCCTGGTACTTGAGAGCCCCATGCTTCCTGTGTTACCTGAATTCTGTCCAGGCATATCAACATGTCACTGTGTGCTCTCAGAGCTTCCTCTGCTAGTGGTGGCTACCTAGACAGTTAATGGGGGGGGGTGGTTGGGACAGAGGGAGGGGTAGTTGTGCCTGCTATTCATTCTACTTTTGCAAACCCTCATGCTTCCTGATGTGTTATAGGAACAGGAACTCTGGGGAAGGCAGAAGTGGGTAAAGCAGGCAGCTCTCTGGCCTCAGCTTGCTGAAGGGGCATCCTGGCTCTTTCTGAGAGACCTTAGCCCACTCTACCTGTGTCCCTGCTTCCCACACACCATTTGATCAACACTATTGGCAAGGCCCAGCCTGTGTCCACAGCCTCACAGCTCCTCCAGTATACTTTCCCTATGAGAAAAGAACACTCAGAACTAACAGAATCAGGGACAGCTTCTGATCCCAGTAAGTGCCAGGCCTCTCCTTCTCACCAACGAGAGCTGGCCCCTAAATCTGGGGCTTCTGAGCTACCTGGGACGTTGTTGAGCCAGGATATCTTATCTTAAGGGGATGGCTTGTGGGCAGACCTCAGTGGGCACCATCGGGACTATCGGTACTACAGGGGTGGGGTTCTTCAGGGAAGTGCTGAGGTATGTGCTCAGTTCAGAGGGATAATTTTAATCTTCTCTCACAGGAGCCACAAACCACCGTGGTGCACAATGCTACAGATGGGATCAAGGTGAGCGGCTCCTGAGCCTGTATCCTGCTTTGTGGATCATCAGAGAACAAATGAGCTGGGTCACAGGGTCTAAGGTTTTGCAGACGGCAGCTGACAGGCATCTCAAAACCAAGGTGTTCCTGAGTCTAGGCTGTTGTCTCTCATTCTCAGAAAGGGCATTATAGCTTGGTGATCTGTATTTGGCTCTGGGTTTGAATGCTGGCCCTGGGCCTTTTGACAAGTTATTCTGCACCTGTTTCCTCATCTGTAAATCAGAGATAATAATAGAATCGTCCTCTTTGAGTTATGACATTTAAATAAGAGAAAACATTAGCTGGAAAAACTGAGGCAAGGTATAATCAGACCCTCCCTTGAGCATCTTCATTGCTTCATACCTTTATGTCCTCAGTAGACTTGTCTCCTTACTTTCACTATCATTAGTAAATATTTATGGAGCCCACATCATCCATTGCTCTAGTTTACAGACGTAACAAGAAAAAATATCCATATCTGTGGGGCAAGGTGGGAGGGGGCAGGCAGGCGGCAGATAATAAACCAAAAATCCAAGTAAATATAAAATTTAGCAGTGTTAAATGCAATGAAGAAATGCACAAAGTAAAGAGACCAGGACTTTGAATTAAATGGTCAGGGAAGGACCTTCCTCAGGAGGTATGATATTTGAGTTAAAAACTGAGCAGTGGGGCACAGCAGACCTCTCCTGCCTCGCTCTCTGCTCCCCTCAGCAGTGTATTTCAGTAGATTCACTTGTTCTGCTCCCCGCTCTGCCTCTAGTGAATCCTCTCAACCTCCCTCCCCCTGCACCTCTGGCCTACATCCCAGTTCTTGTGTGCATAAAAATAAAAAACAACTGAACAAAGGGAAGGAGATAGATTCTGTAGCAGAATGTTCTAGACAGAGAACTGCAAGTACAGGGGCTTGGCATATAGATATAGAATAAAAGGTATAGAACAAAAATCAAGGAGAATAGAGTGTAGTGGGCAGGGGTGAGGAAGTTGGATAAGCAGGTAGCCCCTGTTATGTAGGACTATATATGAGTTCACATTTTATTCCAGCAGCAGCCAGACTAATGGAGGTTTTTAGGAGGGAAATAATATAATCTGATTACACTTTGGAAAGACACCCTGGCCATGTTATGGGCAAGAACTTTAGGGAAGAGGCAAACATGGAAGCAGGGTGATCAGGAAGCTATTGCAGTTTAAGTGTGAGAACTGGAAGCTTGGGATTAGGTAGTGTTACATTTGAAGAGAATAGGTAAGACACAGGATTTATTTTGGCGGTAGAATCAACAGATTTGATTTTAGATTGGCTAATGATATATGAGGGAGAAAAAGAAGGAAGGCTAAACCTAGAATCAAACCTAGAAGGTGACTCTAGGTTTTAACCCAGATCATTGGGTCAATGGCGCTATTTCTTTTTTTTTTCCATTTTTTTTAAAGATTTATTTATTTATACATACAAGCTGGGGTGTAGGCCAGAGGTGTGGGGAGGTGAAAGGATTTACCAGAGACCGAGTGGGGACCAGAACAGGGACTGATTGAAATACACTGCTGAGGGGAGCAGCGGGCGAGACAGGAGAGGTCTGCTGCACCATGTGGGAACCTCCCTGGCCTGGGATCGAACTCATGCTGCAGTGGCTGCTGATAGCTTCATAGTGCTGAGACTTAACCCCTTGTGCCACAAGGGAGGCCCCAATGGTGTCATTTCTTAAAGGTAGTTGGGAGTTTTGTGAAAGTCAAGACGGGTAGAAATAGAACCTATGATTTTGCCTTGCACCACCTATAGGAGCAGATACTCTGCTTCTCTGGTTTCTAAAGGCTTGAGGTATAGAAACATGTTCTTTTTTGCCTGCAGGGGTCCACAGAGAGCTGCAATACCACCACAGAAGATGAAGACCTCAAAGGTATGTGCTGGCCCTTGGTGGGGAAGGGACACCAGCAGTCCCAGATACCTTGGCTCCAGTGGGACTCCTGCCATTTTTTGCCCCCAAAACTGAGATTGGTGTTTCCTTGTATCCCAGGAGAGTTCTCAGCTTAAAAGCTATTCTCCATGGACCAAGATCTCAGGCCCCTGTCTGGTATTCCTGGGCTAGGCAAGAGACTTCTATTCTCTAACCTGAAGTTTAGAAGAGCTAAGCCAAAGCTTTTCCTGAGCTAGGGCTCAGAGAACTGTTTCTGTTGCTGATAATGATGTGACATCCCAGAACAGAGGCATCTTGAATCCCTGCAGAAGTAGCCCATAAATGTCATGAGTCATTAGTTAGGATGACCAATCATTCCAACTTTCCTAGGATGTGGAACTTTCAGTTTTAAAACTGGGACTTTCCTAGGCACATTGGATTAGTTGGTCACTCGCATCACAAAGCCTTGGATGAATGACAGGGTCAGAACCACATTTGGCATATTGCAGTGGTCCTTTGAGGGCCACCAGCCTAACCTGGGACTTGACCATAGTGTTGGGGATGGGGAGGGCCTGGCAGGCCAGACCACTGAGAATCTCTGTCTTGCTCTTTGGTTTGGCCTCCTGGAATCGCTCCCTTTGCCTTTAGTAAATGACTTTCGGCCAGACTCTCAGAAAAGATGGAGGAATTTTGTAGGACAGAACTGAGAGAACGTGCTTATGGGCAATAAGGGGGCACCAAACCTTCTGGAGTCAAAAAATAAAAAGCATTAACATATAGGGTGGAAAAAGCAGTACCGCCAGGGCTAATGGGATTAAGGTCAGATCAGTTCACTTCTGCTGATGCTAGCAGAGTAGGTGGCTCCTTCTCTGCTGGGCACTTGACCTTGTACCCTAGCCCCCGAGAAGACAATTTCCCCAGGAGCGGGGGTTCTTGTACAAGCTGTTTGAAGGCTCCTCTGGAAGCCACAAGCCCAGGTCCGTGGGCCCCTTCCTGGAGCTCTGGCTGGGAGGCCTCTCTGGCAGAGGCAGCAGCCTGGGATGTGGTCCAGTGTCCACAGCAGCCCGAGGAGTTGCCTCGTCCCGGCTGTGCAGTGCCATGGGCTCGGGTCCTGACCAGCTTGCTCGCTCACCTGCCTTGTTCTGTTTGTTTTGGCTGCTCTGCCTTGCCCTGCCCTGCCCTGGCTGGCTAGCTGCCCCGCTCCGCACTGGGAATGGCAGCTCGGTGCCTGAAGGACGGAGCTCCTGGGACAGAACAGCCCCCTCTGCAGGCATGCAGCCCCAGCCTTCTCTCTGCTCCTCAGCCAGTAAGTGTGAGGGAGGCACATTCTGGCTTCCGTCTCCCTGGCTCATCCTGAAGCCCCCCAGGGATGCCTCCAGAGCTGTCAGCCCAGCCCAGCTGTCCGTCTTAATAGCCTTCAGGAGCTCAGCCTCTTGTGGGTGGGGGAGCTGGTTGGAGGCACTACTAATATCAGGCAGGGACCAAGGCCCAAAGACACCCAAGAAGAGTGGGTGGAAGAACAGGGCATGGAGGGAAGTCATAGAAGGGCATTGGGGTATGCAGTGGACTTTGCCTCAGCATTGAGCCAAGTAGAAAGGCAGAGTCAGAAGTCAGGGGGTGGGGGTGGGTGAAATTTCAATAGCTGAGAAACCATGTTTCCTATTTCCTAAGGCCCTGCATAATATATTGAGATTATGGGGCTTGGGATGAAACAAACCTGAGTTTAATTCCCAGTTATATTACCTTCAAAAATGTGTGAAGTAGCTTAAACCTCCCAGAACTTTAGTTTCCTTACGAGTAAAGTGGGGATAAAACGGCACCCACCCATAGTATAGTCATGAAAAATAAACAAGATTGTAGAATGTCATAATAGGATGCGTTGCTGGGTTAACTTTAGCTCATATTTATATTTATAATTGTGTCTGTGTAGAGGATCCCTCTGTCTGCTGCTTTTTCTCCTACCATCTGTCCTTTTAGAGTTTCTGAACACAATACTCTTCACCCATAGGGCCCCAGTCAGGTCCTGCCAATGGGTTTGGTGAGGTTGGAGAGGGGGTGTGTGTGTGCTTACATATACCTGCTTGCCTCTAGAGAGTGAACAGATCTCGTTGGTTCCCCTAACTTGTCACTTACTCACCTGACCCCCTGTTGGTGCTGATGGCTGTGGGAGTCCCTCCCAGTTGTAACTTTGACTGCACTGCCCTCTCCCAGCTGTGCCCCATGGTTGTGATAGTCTGATGCTCACATTTCTTGTAGCCTCTCGCTTCTATGAGGACAGGCTTGTGGGCCAGCCTGGGGAGGGTTAGGGTCAGGGTTATCTCAAGATCAGTCTGAACCCTCTCCCTTTGTCTGGCACTACTGCTAATAGTGGTGTTCCCTGTAAGTGAGCTGCCCATGAGTGGGGGGTGTCACCAGAGGTCCTTTGGCTTGAGGTGGGGTAGCAGTGGGGAAGCTCTGAGGGCACCATCTCTGCCTGCCTGTCAATCTGGACCTTGCCTTGGTGTTTCTGTGGAACACATCCTAGCATGAGAACTGATAGGAAATTTAGAGCTTGTCCAGGGTAACAGAGCCATCTCTCTGGTGAGATGGTTGATATCCAAGATCCTTTATCCCAGAAGAGCCCGGTGAAAGAGATGAGTCGAATAAGGAGAAATAAACATCCATCCTAGGCCTTTCTTCATCCTTATGGAGCCCTCATCCTACCTACATTCTGCTCTCAGACTGGCTGCTGCCCAGGACTATGTTCTGGACCACTGAGTGAAGGCTAAGGTTGGGGCTGGGTGGGAATGCTATTAAGACCTGACTGAGCCCCTTCAGGTGAGAGAAGTAATTGGGTGGTGGAAACAGCCATATTAGGAGATGTTTCTTACAAGAGGCTAAATCTGCTAGGGATGAGATACACAGACTCTGAGCCGAGTATTCATGACTTGCCAGGCTCCTCAGTTATTAAAAACAAGTATTTTACATGCTGGTTCTTGATGGAGAGGGAGGAAAGGCCAGAGAATCAGAACTAATGGGTGAACTTCAGAAGGAGCGGGTCATTATTTCTACAGAGAACAGAGGGGAGGTGGAGAGAACGGTAGGCTCATCCTTCCTGCAAGGGGCCTAAAGACAGAGAAAAGGGCTGTCTTTGTCAAAGAGGTCACAGGGGCATCTCTTAAGGTTTGGGGAGGGTTCTCCATCACTTGGGAGCTTCCTTGTCCCATGCAGGTAAATTGCTGGATTTTTTTTCTCCCCACAGTGCGAAAACAGGAAATCATTAAGATCACAGAACAACTGATTGAAGCCATCAACAATGGGGACTTTGAGGCCTACACGTGAGTAGAGACCCCTTTCCTTGAGATCCAAGTTGGCCTTCCCATCTATCAAAAAACAGATAGGACACAGGAAAAAGGAAAGGCTGGGCCTTGAACAGTGTCTGTGCTAAATACCAGGCCCCTAGACTGGTACCTGTGATTGAGCCAGCCTGTGGTGTCCCTGCAGTGGGCTGAAAGGCAGGGTCCTACAATCTTAACTTTCTTATCAGGTCTAGCCCTCTGCTAATCTGCTGCTGCAGAACAAATGCCACTGATGAGCAGGAAGACAAACGAATCCCACGGAAGACTGACAGTCTGCTTTTTATTTCTACAGGAAGATTTGTGATCCAGGCCTCACTTCCTTTGAGCCTGAGGCCCTTGGTAACCTCGTGGAGGGAATGGATTTCCATAAGTTTTACTTTGAGAATCGTGAGTGGGTTCGTGCTGCTGATATACTCCTGCCTGCCCCCTTACCCCCTTTGCCTCTGTCCCCACTCACCTATTCCCAGTTGCCTGCTTTTCCCTTATTTGACCTGCCTGCTGCACTCTGGTTTATGTGCTTCCTCTTTGTGCCCTGATAATGGTCTTAAACTGGCACCTTCAGATACCCTGCTCCAGAGCCCCATGCACCCCTTCATTCTGCAGCAGATTTATGGCATGCAGGACACCACAGAGTCACTTTACATTTACCTTAAGCCTCACCACTTTCCAAGACAGTTGAGATCAAACTGAGATGATATCAACAAGTAATAATGAAGCTTTATATCTACAGGTTTCACAATAGGGGAAATTAAAGCCTGGGTAAGAATAGACAAGTCAGTAACAGGGCACTGAGTAATAATGTGTGAGATTGCAAGTTGTGGTTAGAGTCTTCCTGAATATTGAGAGAGACAAGAGTCCTGCCTGGGGCGTGCACACTCTGGGCAGTTGGTAGAAATCCCAGGGGATAAGAAGCTGAATCATTATCTCCCATTTTTCTCTCCACTCTAAAACCCTCCTTCTTTTGTTTTTTTTTGTTCTTCTTTCCCACTTTATCTTGGAACTTTCTCATCCTGCCCTGAGTTTTATTTTGTCACTGTTTTCTCTATTTACTACCATCCTCTCCATCTCACAGCTACCCATATAAACCCAAGACTGACTAAGTAATTCTGTTAGCCAGAAGCAAGCCCAGAGTTTATAGATGCTCTAGGGACTGTCTCATAAAGGCCCTAACATTTGAATTGAACTAAAATGTGAGTCTCAACAACAGCAACATAATTTGCAATGTTTGCTGATAATGGCAATTTAAATTACTATGACTCTCCCCCACCCACCCGAGGATCCTGAAACTTTAGGAATATCCTGAGCTTGTGCTTTGGTGCTTCTGTTTTAAATTTGGTACTTTCTTTTTTTTTTTAATCACAAGGCAGCCCTTGTGAAACTAACAGAGTAGAAAAACCATAAGTTTTAGTTAAGAGTCAAGATGGTCCTGAGTGATTTGGTGAAATGACTTAACCTCTCTCTTTATCATAAAACAAAGAAAATACTATGAACCAAGGAATCTTACACATGAAAATTCCCACCAGTATGTGACTGAAAGAGTAGCTAGGATTATCAGGTTTCACCTTTCTCTTCCTTTTGGATAACTGAGACTAAAATGATGGGGCTTCCTGGCTTCTGGAAGGTGTATGGGGGGCTTGGAGACTCCCATAACGGTTGCTAGAAAGAGGGTGAGACTTGGAAGTGCAGACTGGGAGGAAAATGCCAGTGCCAAGGCATGATGCCTTCTTAAATACCCCACCTTGCCCCCTGCAGTTCTATCCAAGAACAGCAAGCCCATCCACACTACCATCCTGAACCCACACGTCCATGTGATTGGGGAAGACGCAGCTTGCATCGCCTACATCCGCCTCACTCAGTACATCGATGGGCAGGGTCGGCCTCGTACCAGCCAGTCAGAGGAGACCCGTGTCTGGCATCGCCGGGATGGCAAGTGGCTCAATGTCCACTATCACTGCTCAGGGGCCCCTGCTGCACCGCTGCAGTGAGCTCAGCCACAGGTGCACTTGGTGGGGGGGTGTGGAGGGGTTTGGACAAGTGGGGTCAGAGGAGGTTGAGTAGTGGCACAAGGGTGGGGAGGTATGGGCCATCCTAGAGGAATGGCAGGGGCTAGACACAGTGTGGTGGTAATAATTTATGCTCTAAAACCAGATAGACCTGGTTCCGGCTCCATGAATCTAAATTGGGTGACCACGGTTGGGTTACTTCCCTTCCCTAAACTACAGTTTCCTGAGCTGTCAAAAAGAAGGAGTTGTGGCTACCTCATGGAGTTGTGAGGATTAAATGAGATACTTAGCAGTTAAGCACTTAGTAAGTGCTCTGCGAATGTGAGGCAATGTTATATTTAAGTTCTAGCTTCTCCCCCATCCTGCAGGTTTTCAGGCAAACTTGGCCACATGTGTAGTGTGTTTAAGGCCTTGGAACTCATCTGTGTGTTTGTTGTCCTCTGTTTTGTTACCACATCTGTCCTGTTTGACAGGGGCATTAGGAGATCTCAGCCGGAGGTTGAACCTTCGCAGCCAGTGGCTCTGGAGGGCCTGAGTGACAGCGGCAGTCCTGTTCGTTTGAGGTTTAAAACAATTAAATTACAAAGCGGCAGCAGCCAATGCACGCCCCTGCATGCAGCCCTCCCGCCCGCCCTTCGTGTCTGTCTCTGCTGTACCGAGGTGTTTTTTACATTTAAAAAAAAAAAAGAAAAAAAGATTGTTTTTAAAAAAATGGAATCCATACCATGATGTGTTTTAAAACCACCGATAGCCCTTGGGCTGGCAAGAAGGCAGGAGTTTATGTGACGCCCATCCTGGCATGAGCAGCGGGCTCACCCACCAGCCCTGAAGAGGTGAGCCTCAGCCTCTGGCCTCTTTGGACTCAAGGGGACCAGGCAAGAACTCTGACAGAACTTTGGGGGCCAAGATGTGTTTGCAGCCCCTGAAGTGACCTGCCTGCCCCAGATCTGGGAATAGACTTCTTCGAACTTGTATAGGCACCTGGAATGAGGCTCATGAGAACATCGTGGCCATCAAACCTACTTAAGAGAGAACGCAGAGCTCTCAGCTGTTATGGAGGCAGCTGAGAAGCAGTGGCCTCAGAACTGAGGGCCTGGACATTGCTGTACTGTTCATTTAATGTAGAAAGGAAGAGAATTGGTGCTGCAGAAGTGTGTCCGCTACAAAACCGATGAGAAACCTCGTGTTAATTCTAACATGCACCCATCCATTTCTATAGGATGCACAATGCACGTGGGCTCCGATAATGAGACCCAATCCTTGCAGCTGGGAAGGGGGAGGGGTTGCTGCTTTGCTTTGTGTCTGTTTTCTTATAACTTAGCAAGGAGAGAGCTAGGCCTTGGTCGGGGCTCTCTTTGCTACCAGTTCTATTTCTGTGCTGATTTTGGACCATCTTTGTCTCGCCTTTTCATGGTGGTGGTCCCTGTGCTGACCCTCATCTGGGCCTGGGCGCTCTGCCAAGTGCCCCTGTGGGATGGGAGGAGTGAGGCAGTGGGATTGAGTTGATGGTTGTTTCTATGCATTCAGGCTGCCCTCAGGGCTGCCTCACTTTCCTCTTCCCTTGCTGCACGTCCATCATTTTTCCTGTCTTAGAGACTGACCTGAATGCTCTGGTAAGAAGAGGACATATCCTCTTTAAAGAGGCCTCTTTACTGACAAACTGAAGTATAGACTTACTGCTGGACAATCTGCATGGGCATCACCCCTCTCACCTGCATGTACCCAAAAGAGGTGCCCAGAGCCAAGGCTCCTACATTCATTGTCCCTCTCTGTGCTCAAGGAGTTCCATTCCAGGAGGGAAAGACCGATACTCTAAGCAGATTAACAGAAAATATAATGGAGGAGCAAGTGGTCATGGCCTTGGTTTCCCCAAAATAACTGTGCAGGTTTATCTGCACAAATATCTGCACTATTAGGGGAAAGGTGGATAGACCCCAGCTCCCTAGATCTTCAGGAGGCACAGAAGCTGGAAGAAGAGGCATAGTTACAGTTTTACCTTGGAGACAGCTGAGAAGCGAGCAGATCCACAGGTGCTGGTACTTGGATTTAGCCAGGCTCCTCTGAGCAACTCATGCATGCCCCAGCCACTGGGCACTGGCCCCTTCCTGCCCTGCAGCCTGCAGTACCAGCACGCAGACACCTTCACCACAGGGTTTGGTTTTGTTGGCTTGAAGACAAATGGTCTTAGAGTTCATTAAGACCCATAGCTTCATATGGCTGCTCCAGCCCCACTTCTTAGCATTCTTATTCCTTCTGGGGCTAATGTCAGCATCTATAGACAATAGACTATTTAAAAAAAAAATCACCTTTTAAACAGGAAATGGAAGGCATTTGATGCAGAATTTTTGCATGACATAGAAATAATTTAAAAATAGTTAGTGTTTGTTCTGAATGTTGGTAGACCCTTCATAGCTTTGTTACAATGAAACCTTGAACTGAAGATATTTAATAAAATAACCTTTAAACAGTCCATTGTGTTACTGCTATTGGAGGCTTAGAAGCTTAAGTTTAGCAGCTTAGGTTTAGCAGCCTAGGTTACTAAGACTAAGAGAAATGTACCTTTTCTCACTCCCTTTGAGCCCGTTATAGAATAAAACTTAATAACTGATCAGCCTCCAACCAGTCCAACGGACTGCTGAGGCCATTGTGGGGTGGGGAGGAAACATCTGAGCCCTTAAGGGACTGGCTAGAGGTCTCCACCACCCCCCCCCGGGCCCCCACCACCCCCGGGCCCTACCAGCAACAAGGGGCGCCCCGCCCACACCCCCGTCCGTCTGTGGGCCTGCCCGGCTCCCCCTCCGCAAGGCTCAGTGGACGAACCCCTAGCCTTGGCCCGCCCCTGCCCTGGAAGCCGCGGCGTCGGACGCTCACCAGACTGTGCCACCGGGCAGGGAGGTGGGGGTGCACCTCTGCGGGCCGGGCGCGGACCCGCCGTTTCGGAGACCCCGGCTCGGCTGAATAGTACCAAGGGTCGTTCGTCTGTCCGGCACCTCCGCCGCGCGGCTGTCGGGCCGGGGGTGGCGGAGACCCGACCGGGCACCACTAGCCGGAGCTCGCCGCCTCCCCCCGCGGTGGGAGCGGTGGTTGAGCCCGGCTGCGGCAGAGCGTTCGCTCGGAGATGGCGGAGCCGCCGCGACGCGGCCGGAGGCCCCGAGAGCTGGGAAGCCGGGCAGCCCCGGGACGCGGCGGAGCCCGGGGACAGTGGAGACGCCGCCCAATCCGCCGGGTGAGCCGCCCTTGGGGAGAATCCCCCCACGCTCAGAATGTGACCCTTACCCACGGTCGGCCGCAGTTCCTTCCCTCACAGACTTCCCCTCCGTGCTGCCACCATAAGTACCCACAGGGTCGTCCCCGGTGGCCCCTCGTCGCGGCCCAGAGCGCCTCTCGCCTGGTGTCTCGTCCACTAGCCTCTCTCCTAGTTTCTTCATTCCCCTCCGTTCATTTCCTTAGTGGGGAGCTGCTGCTTTTGTGACTCTCCCACCCTAACACCTTCCTCGATGTCACCCCAGACATCTTCAGCGCGTTCCTTGCCCTTTCCCCTTTAACGCTCCACATCCGGTGCTCTCTCCGTATCCACCTGTGACCCCTTATTCCCCTTATCAGGCTCCCAATTCCGTGATCCTCTGTCTCAGCCCTCTGTACCCGTGTCTCCATTTGGTACCCCCTCCTTCCACAGCATCTGCACTGCTTGTCTCCCAGCGTTGGGCCCACAGCCGGGCCCTCCAAGTCCTTGTCCAGTTTCTATCACTGTTGCTCTCTCCCAGCCATACCTGGATGACTCCTTGGGTTTCTCCCTCAGAAAACCCCCACTGCCACACACACATACAGCGCTCCCCCGACCTATTCTTATTTCAGTATTTCTCATTCCACCGTACTCTACCCCAGCAGTTTCCTCAGCACCCCTTCCTTAAAAATTGTTGCTTTTTCTAGATATGAAGCTAAGATGCAGTGGTTAAGAGCACTAGCTGTGGAGTTTCACAGGCCTGACTTTGAATCCAAGTTCCTCCACTGACAGAGCTGTGTGATCCTGGGCAAGTTACTGAGCCTCAAATTACTCAATATGTGAAATGGGAATAGTAATAATAACAGTATCTATTTCTTAGGGCTGATGTAAACATTAAATGCACGTAAAGCTCTGAGAAGACTATCTGGCAAAGAGTATGCACTCAGTAAATGTTAAGTATATTATTCTTAACATTATGGGTAATATGCCCTGAGTTTCTGCTTCCCCTCAGTGATATCTCATTACTGGGTGTTCCCTAAAGAGTTTCTTCTTCTTCTTCTTAGGATTCACCCTTTCCCATCAGCAACTTAATTGTCTCTCCCAGCATTCTTATATCAGTTTTACCCAGGCCAAAGCTGATCAATTCTTAAATTGTCTCTCTCACTTCTCTAGAACCTGCCCCTGAGGTGTGTGTATATGGGCGTCAGTGACGGAGAGGGATTGCCAGCCTTACGAGGAGTGGCAAGGTAGGGAGAACAATAAAGCACCCAGAACTAATCCATTTAAGAAAAAAAGTCTCCAAAATTAGATCTCCTAAAACTGTTTTCTGAGCACACTGCCCTATCTCTGTTATTGGTTAGGTACAACTTAAGCTCCCGTTGCTCTCTGTCATCCAGCCCACTCAGTTAGCTCTGTGTTTGTAAGGACTCTGTCTCTCATGTCTCTCCAGGCTAGCTCAAGCTTCTGAACTATTCAAGGGTGGAGGTACTGTACACCTAGGCTAAGTTGGGAAGGAGAACTGGAGTGGATAGAGAAAAATTCTGGCTCAGCTCTCTGCCTTTTCTCAGGTATTAGTGATGTGACCTGCTCTGGGGTTACATTTTTATCACCTCTCCTGACACTGACACAGCTGAGGTGAAGAACATGGGAAAATTTTCACAAGTATTGGAAAAAAGAATCCCCAAGTTCTGGAATTGGAAGCTAACAAAACAGTTGACTAGCACCATTTCTCCTTCCTTTTGAATTCCCCGACCAGTGTCCACCTGACTGCAAGTTCGTTAGTACTGTTAGCCTGTAATGTTGGTTTGATCGATGAGAAAGATTAACAGACTCATGAGTTTCCTCTTATCTGATATTTCGTTAGAGCATAGGACTTCTGAGACTTTCCATCCCTTCCTCACAGGAAGACTGGAGCTCCTGCTGGCTACCAACAGGCTGGGAACTCCTTTCAGAGCAGGTTCATTTTTCAGTCCTATGAAAATGATTTTTGACCTCTTCAAAGATCTGTTCCCTTTTAACTCTTGAGTTTACGGCTCCAAATCTGAATGTAGGTCAGAGAGAAGAATTTAGACAGTGTTCTAAAGAAAGGGAACAAACTGAACTAAGGTATGAAACCCAGATTTGTGTTGTTCTTCTACAGGAGCTTTTTTTTTGGAGAACAGATCACATCCTGTGAGCAAGAGGTAAGAGAGATGGGGTGAAGGGGGAATGGACTAATGATGCATTTTCAAGGGAGAAAAGTAACCCATTGAATTCTATTTTACAGATAGTGGGGGCAGAGATTATGAACTTTACTGACCTTTGATGTGAGGAGCTCAGCCAGGACCAAGGATAGAACCTGGTTAGATTTGCATCCTGAAGCCATGGGCCAGAGGCCATGGTGACCTGATACCAATGGACTCTGTCCAGTTGTCCCCTATTCTCCCCTTTACCTCCCCTACCCTATACTAAGGGACTTACCTCCACCTCTCAGGGAACTGACCCTGAGAGAATCCCTTTCTCCTATTTTCCTATCATTCCACCCTCCCAAAGAGCTCCAGCCTGTAGAACTCCTGCCTCCCGTCCCTGAGGTGTTCCCCACTCCTGCCTCCCCTTCCCCGCCATGCTCAAGCTGTGGAAGGTGGTACGCCCAGCTCGGCAGCTGGAACTGCACCGCCTCATATTGCTGCTGATTGCTTTCAGTCTGATCTCCATGGGCCTCCTGGCTTACTACATATCTACCAGCCCCAAGGCCAAGGAACCTTTGCCCCTACCCATGGGAGACTGCAGCAGTGGTGGGGCAACTGGCCCTGGCCCTGCACGGTCTCCAGTCCAACCCCGGCCCCCCAGGCCTCCAGAGACAGCTCGAACTGAACCTGTGGTCCTTGTGTTCGTGGAGAGTTCATATTCACAGCTGGGGCAGGAGATTGTGGCTATCTTGGAGTCTAGTCGTTTTCGTTATAGCACTGAACTGGCACCCGGCCGAGGGGATATGCCCACACTGACTGATCATACCCATGGCCGCTATGTCTTGGTCATTTATGAGAACCTGCTCAAGTATGTCAACCTGGATCCCGGGAGTCGGGAACTGCTAGACCGCTACTGTGTGGAGTATGGTGTGGGCATCATTGGCTTTTTCCGAGCTCATGAGCATAGTCTGCTGAGTGCCCAGCTCAAAGGCTTTCCCCTTTTTCTACACTCAAACTTGGGGCTTCGGGATTACCACGTGAATCCTTCTGCCCCCCTACTGCATCTCACACGCCCCAGCCGTGTGGAACCTGGGCCACTGCCTGGTGATGACTGGACCATCTTCCAGTCCAATCATAGCACATATGAACCAGTGCTCCTTGCCAGCCTGCGGCCAGCTGAACCCCCCGTGCCAGGACCTGTGACTCGCCGGGCCCGGCTTCCCACTGTGGTACAGGATCTGGGGCTCCATGATGGCATCCAGAGGGTACTCTTCGGCCATGGCCTTTCCTTCTGGCTCCACAAGCTTGTTTTTGTTGATGCTGTTGCATACCTCACTGGTAAGCGCCTCTGCCTGGATCTTGACCGCTACATCTTGGTAGACATCGATGACATCTTTGTGGGCAAGGAAGGTACCCGCATGAAGGTGGCTGATGTTGAGGTCAGTCTTTTTCCTGACTCAAATTTCTTTCTTTAGAAGCTGTTCAAGCTCTGTCCTGTATCCGATTCCCAGTTTTGATTCTTGGCTTGTCATAGGTACATTCCCTGCCCTTTCTAGGCAGGAAGAGCACTTCTCCTTTTTCTCCTCCTCAGTCTTCTCGCTCCTGATTTCTTGTCCCTGCTAATCTCCCCAGGCTCTGTTGACCACCCAGAACAAACTCAGGACCTTAATACCCAACTTCACCTTCAACTTGGGCTTCTCGGGCAAGTTCTATCATACTGGTGAGCTTATTCCCTTGTTCCTCAGCATACCATTCTTGGTTTAATCCATCCCTTCACTGTCCATATTCCTTGGCAGACAATTGGTGAAAGGGGGCAAGTTTGTGATCAGACTGCTATGAGGAGCTAATAGTGGGTATGAATTTAGGTTAGCAGGGGTGGCTGGAAGGCAAGTGAGCAATGGGGCAAATAGTCTTGAGTGGGTAGAGGTCAACACTATCCAAGGATGGAAGTGGTCAGTGTTTCATGGAACAAAGGAGGGCACCGAGGCTGACTGGCTGTGGTCAGTGGTCAGTGTGTGGTCATAGGGACAGAGGAGGAGGATGCAGGGGACGACATGCTGCTGAAGCACCGCAAAGAGTTCTGGTGGTTCCCCCACATGTGGAGCCACATGCAGCCACACCTGTTCCACAATCGCTCCGTGCTAGCTGACCAGATGAGGCTCAACAAACAGTTTGCTCTGGTGAGACCCTTGGATCTCTTCCTCATATTTTTCCCAGAGATAATACTTTTCAACCTTCCCCTAATGGGGTACCTTTTCCCTACCCTACCACTTTTTCTGTGGACGTATCCCCTCCCCCCCATCTTTACCCTCTACTTCCCAAACCTTATCAGGTCCTGATGAGAGTCTGTACCATTCTCAGGAACACGGGATTCCCACAGATCTGGGGTATGCTGTGGCCCCCCACCACTCAGGCGTATACCCCATCCACACGCAACTCTATGAGGCCTGGAAATCTGTGTGGGGCATCCAGGTGACAAGCACTGAGGAATATCCCCATCTCCGCCCTGCCCGCTACCGCCGTGGCTTCATTCACAATGGCATTATGGTGAGGGTCTCCCAATATACTCTTGAATCAAACTCCCACGTTAAATCCTCCAGGGCCTCCCTGGGGGCCTGCACGTTAAGTCTCAGTGCTATCACTGCTAGTGCCTGAGTTTGATTCCCAGCCAGGGATCAGAGTTAACCCACATAAGGTGAAGCAGACCTCTCCTGTCTCGCCCACTGTTCCCCTTAGAAGTGTATTTCAGTAAATCTGCCTGTTCTGCTCCTCACTCTGCCTCTGGTGAATCCTCTCATCCCCCACACCTCTGGCCTACACCCCCGTTCTTATTACACACAAAAAAGAAAAATCCTCCAAACTGCATTGACCTTTGTCCTGTCAACTGCCAATCCAAGTTTATCCATGTGGTCGGAGGTTAAGGGGTGAAAAATGATAATGTAGTTAGGAAGAGCTTTTTTATTATAATTTCAGACTCATTCCTCTATAAACTCAGGGAATATGCCTCAAGACTTCTGTTGTTCATCTGCTTCTCATTCTGCTTTTCAAATCTCATCAATCCTTGTCTCTTCCCTACAGGTGCTGCCACGGCAGACATGTGGCCTCTTCACTCACACAATTTTCTACAATGAGTATCCCGGAGGTTCACATGAACTAGACCGGAGCATTCGAGGTGGAGAGCTTTTTCTGACAGTGCTGCTTAATCCGGTATGGCGCTGAAAGGAAGGACTAGAAGACTGCAGATCCAAAGTATTTGCAGGCTGGGACTTTTGCTCACCAAGCCTGATTCTGGGGTGGGAGAGTCAGTCTAAATCTAACATGCAGACACCCCCTTGTAGATCAGCATCTTTATGACCCATCTGTCCAATTATGGAAATGATCGACTGGGTCTGTACACCTTTGAGAGCCTGGTGCGCTTCCTCCAGTGCTGGACAAGGCTGCGCCTACAGACACTTCCACCTGTCCCTCTTGCACAAAAGTACTTTGAACTCTTCCCTCAAGAGCGAAGCCCCCTCTGGCAGGTATGGATGGACCAGATTTGATAGGGGTGGAAGGATGAAGGAAAAATTAGGCTTTATCTAATCCTTGGCCTCACCTTCAGAATCCCTGTGATGACAAAAGGCACAAAGATATCTGGTCTAAGGAGAAAACCTGTGATCGTCTCCCCAAGTTCCTCATCGTGGGACCCCAGAAGACAGGTGAATCATCCTTAGCCAAGTTCTCTTGCCTTGACTTAAATCCAGAGCTATCTTTTGGCTAATAAACTCCCTTCTCATAGCCACCTCTCATTAATCCAGTCTTGAGACAGTGATTCTTAACCTTCATCAGAATCATTTGATACACAATGTATTTTTTATACAATGTGTATTTTAAATATCCACAAGTGATTATGATACACAGTAAAGTCTGAAAACTGCTATTTTAACCCTCCCCTGGGCCTCTCTCAAACTTTCCTATCTTGTTCTGGTTGGCTAAAGGGCATTACACTACCCAGAATGATTGTTTTCTTTCCTCCTCAATACTCATTTTGTTGCGCTGACTTCTCTCCCACAGTGGTCTGAACTTTTCTGTTCCATTTAGGAACCACAGCAGTTCACTTCTTCCTCAGCCTGCACCCAGCTGTAACTAGCAGCTTCCCTAGTCCCACCACCTTTGAGGAGATTCAGTTCTTCAGCGGCCCTAATTACCACAAGGGTATTGACTGGTGAGACTGGGACCCTTGGAGTGATTCTCAGAGGAACATTCCTTTGCCCCAAAATACGTTTCCACCAGCCCAGACATGCTTGTGAACTATCTGCTTTAACCCTTTGCTACTTCTTAGGTACATGGATTTCTTCCCTGTCCCTTCCAATGCCAGCACTGACTTCCTATTTGAAAAAAGTGCCACCTACTTCGATTCAGAGGTTGTGCCAAGGCGGGGGGCTGCCCTCCTTCCACGAGCCAAGATCATCACTGTGCTCACCAACCCTGTTGATAGGGCATACTCCTGGTACCAGGTGAGCCTGAAGCTAGGGACGTATTAGGGCTTAAGAGAGGGAGGTGGTGACTGCTAGAGAAAGGAATGATGAGAGAAAAACTAAACTAGTCCTTGGGGAGGGGTCCTTATGCCAGACCGAGGATAAGGGCGGAATGATTACATTGGATACCAGTCTCTTCCTTTTCTTTCATTTTTTCAGCATCAGCGAGCACATGGAGACCCAGTTGCTCTCAACTATACCTTCTACCAGGTGATTTCAGCCTCTTTCCAGGCCCCTCTGGCACTTCGTTCTCTGCAGAATCGTTGTCTTGTTCCAGGCTACTATTCCACACATTTACAACGCTGGCTGACTTACTACCCCCCCGGACAGGTACACTCCCCCAGTAGCCCAGATTTGGGACTCCCCCACCCCCCTCCTCTTCCTTTCAGCCCAGAGGCTTTTAAGAGATACAAAGGGAACCACATCCCTGTCCCTTTAGTTGCTGATTGTGGATGGGCAAGAGCTGCGTACCAACCCAGTTGTCTCAATGGAAAGCATCCAGAAGTTCCTGGGCATCACACCCTTTCTGAACTACACACGGACCCTCAGGTGGGAGAGCATCACCCAAGGGGGTAGAGAACACGGGGAAATGGGATAGCAGGTTAACCAAGGCTATTTGTAAGAGACGTGAATTTACCGTCTTGCAAGAAGAGACATGTCCCTGTGGGTTGGGAGAGGTAGTGGACATTTATGGGACTTGATTTCCTTTCTCTGCTACCTAATGGCCTCTTCTGTTGAGCAGATTTGATGAAGATAAGGGTTTCTGGTGCCAGGGACTTGAAGGTGGCAAGACTCGTTGTCTAGGCAAGAGCAAAGGCCGGAGGTACCCAGATATGGACACTGAGGTAAGTAAAGCCTGGGCAGGGTATCCACTGATAGGGTCTGATTCTGTGTCCTGTTCCTTACCATTTCTGCCTTTATTTTTCTTCTATTAGTCCCGCCTTTTCCTTACGGATTTTTTCCGGAACCACAATTTGGAGCTGTCAAAGCTGCTGAGTCGGCTTGGACAGCCAGTGCCCTCATGGCTTCGGGAAGAACTACAGCATTCCAGTCTGGGCTGATGTCCCAGCCTCCTGTACCAGCAAAAGCCCCCTGTTTTTATAAGGGGCAAGCTCAAAGCAGGGCCCACAAGGGGGATTAGTGGCCTGGCCCCTTCCCCTTCTACCTCAGTGACCCGAAGGCCTGGGATGGCTGAGAAGGGAAGGGCATCCCTTTCCCATAGCTCTGGGGTCTAATAAAGGGACTTCCCTTGATATCCCACATCATGGTACTAGGCACCTTTGACCCATGATCTTGGAAGGTGAGGGTCGAGGCAGGATATAGAGGATTGTATTAATCCAGTGATTTCCCTCTTCATCCCCAGCATTGTGTCTGTCTATACCTGGCTCCGGGAGGGACCCCTTGCTGTGCAATCAATGGGATCTACCTGTGGCCCGGCCTCCCTAATGTCATTCACATTGAATGGGGATGAGGTCGGACAGTGGCTCATCGAGCTGAGTATGAGCCCTAGCTGTGGGCTAGAAATGTCCTTAATAAACATCCTTATTTTTCTGTTTTGTCTGCCTCACTGGAGTGGGAGGAACCTAAAATAAAACAAGTTATCCAACCTCCCTGCCACCAACACCCAGTTAAAGATTCCTCTACACATGGAAGAAAAGAAGGGAAAGGCCAAGGCAGACTAGAGTAAAAAAGGAGTTTATATATTTATAAATGCCAAATAAATACCAGAGGCCACCCAGCGCCCCCTCCCAGACAGGGCTGTCTCCCCCAACCCTAGGCTTCTAGGGTCTGAGACATCTTGGCCCCAAGTTACAGCCCAAGAGCAGCTGCCAGTCTGAGCTACCAGGGAACTGAGTGGGGATGATCTGTCCAGCCAAGATTCACTCCCCCTGTGTGAGGGACCCCCACAACCACAGGCCTGTGTCCCTGTATAGGGCCCTAAGGGGGCCACACTCAGGGGGAAAAGGTGGTCATCTCGAGTGAGACCTGCTGCCACAGCTCCTTGGTCTGTTTGCTGCGCTTGAGGTTCTGCAGGATGTCGTTGAACTGCATCATGCCCATGGGTGTCAGGCAGAAGGCGCTGCGGGCACTGCGGATTGCGTTCACAAAGTCGTCGTAGTCGGCAGGGGTCAGGTGAATCAGGCGGTGGTGGATGTACTGGAGGAGCATGTGCAGAGAATGAGCCACTAGGCACACAACTAAGGTCCCCCTCACTTGCATGCTGGGTGAACTCTTCCATGCCTGCCCAGGAGGTGCTCCACCCTGCTCCATACTTCCTGGGTGGTCACCTGCATGTACGCCTGCTGGCAGCGCTGCACCAGTTGGTGGAAGGCCGGGGCACGCAGGTGGTTGTGGGCATGAGCGGGGCTCAGCCGCTGCAGCGTCTCCATGACGATCTCCTGCAGCACAAACGGGCTCAGCACCCCCTTGGCTGCCCCCACACAGAACTGGTGCACGTAGTTCACTCCTGGGGGGCAGGGGGAGGGGCATGAGACGGGGGTGGCCACCTCTGCCCTAGGGACCCAACTTTTATCTCTCAGCTCTGGCCTGGCAGAGAGCCTCCCTCCACCCCAGGAGCTGAGGTAACTCCCCGCCCCCAACGCGCACGCACACATACCCGACCAAGGCCTCAACTCTGAGCAAGAGCTAGGAAGGAGGTCTGGGATAGGAAGGTGGGGGAAGCAGGTAGGGGTGGGCAATGGTCCTGGGGAGGGGAGGTGTTACCCAGCTTTGTTGCCAGCCCCAGCAACCATTTGACATCATCAGTGTAGGGGGGGGAGCGGGAGAAGTTGTTGGGGTGATCGTTGTGTGCCCGGCGACCCAGCATCTCCAGTGCCAGCATTCCTGGGAAAAAGGGGTTGCAAGTAGGTAGTGGGAGTGCATCCCTTCTATCCTCTACCCCAACCTGGTACCTGACCCCACAGCAAACAAATTAAGAGCTATGTATGGCAAGGAGAGGGGTGTCACTAAAGAGCCTTGGCAGAGTTGCAGGTGGGGGCACAGAAGAGGACCTCTCACCAACACGGTAGGCAGCATGCAGGTGGTGTAGGCTGTGTGGGTTGACAGGCTGACTGTGCGTCTCCTCCTCGGGTGGTGGAAAACCCCCGCTCACCAGAGGGCTAGGCTGTGTGGTCAGGGCGGGCAGTGAGGTACCCTGGATGGCTGGAAACGTGGGTGCTGGATGGACACTGCTCACTGAAGGTAGGATAAAGACTGCATGAGAAACTCAGAGTCCACAGAGGAACAAAGAGGACCCCCTCCCCCCTGCCCCTGCCCAGTACACCTCCCCTCCATTCACCTGTTCCCTGTCCCCACAACTCACAGGCCACACTGGTGGGCAGCGGGAGCCCTGGCTCTGTGTGGTAGGGATGTACTGTGATAGGTGCCATGGAAGGGACAGGGAAAGACACAGCAGTGGCAGCAAGTGAGGGGGGAGTCACTGAGTAAGGGTACTGAGCCCCCAGGAATGCAGGATGCACACCCTGAAGGAAAAGAGGGAAGATAAGTTATACTAGGATATAGCGCTCTGCCTGCCACAATCAGACATCGACATTTCCTAGTTGGGCCGGGGACCCCCTGCCCCCCCCTCACCTGTTGGACAGCTCTGCTATTTTCCCAGAGTAACCCATCCTATCCCCTACCCCCATGAATGCCCAATGTTCTCCCACATGCCCAACCCCCCAGTAGAACACTGGTCTCACCTGTGGGTATGCAGAGCTGGGCACAGGGAAGACGGCAGGCCGGGGCATATGAGGCATGGGGTGGGTAGGGTGAGCTGGATGGGTGAGGTATTGAGGGCTGCAGGGCAGGTGGGGCTGTAGAGCAGTGTAGGGGTGCAGGCCAGGAGAATGACCATGCCCCAGTCCTGGACCTGGATATAAACTGGACCCCACCGAGATGACTGGCACCACTGTGGCTGCTGCTGTCACTGCTGCTGCTGCCACTGTAACAGGCTCAGTCCCTGGGGCCCCCCTGCCCTCAGGCAGCCCCCGCCCAGCCTCCCCAGCTGCCCTGATCCCACTGGCACTACAGCTTGTAGCCCCTTCACGGGCTGTGGATGAGCCACCTGCTGTTTGCTCATATAGCCAGAACCACTGGTGAGCAACCTCAAACAACACTTCAGGGTACACGCCCCCACCCTTAGCCGCCTCTTCTACTGCCATGCAGGCCTTCTCCAACATCAGGTTATCCTGGAAAGGAGAGCACAAAGGGTGAAAAGGGAGGAAAACTTAACTCAGGGATGGTTTCAGATGACATTCCAACTCCCTCAAGAGTTGGCTGGTTCCCTGTTTCCCAGGGAGGCATCAGAGGCCAAGACCAATGCTCAGAGTTAGTGTTGGCACTAAGTGTACTTTCACACAGACACTGAACTTGTTGACCAGTAGAAGTCAAGTGGGTGACAGTCCCAATTCCAAACAAAGTCAGCCATTCCCTCCCATCCAAGTGTGTCGTCCCAGACGCCTTCCCTAAGTGTTCCATGCTGATGATCATCTTGGTCCCTAAACTATAGACCTCTAAACCTAAACTTGGTCCCTAAATTCCATTTCCGTACTAAAACAGAAATAACTCTAACTCAGAGCTAAAAGGTAAAGGAAGTAATGGATGTGAACACATACTAATATGTCAAATACATGAAGACTTATGAACTACCTGAGAATGGGTATTATGACCTGGGTCCCAGCTTTCCCTCTGCCCATTCTCCCTGCCCACGTGCTTCAGAGATCGCCCATAGAAATACCTGTTCCTTGCACTGTACCAGGGCCCTCTGGATCTCATTGGGGTTCAACGCATGGGCATGAGGCAGGCAGCTTAGGGCTAGCTCCGCTGCTGCCCTCACCATATTGGAGTCTCGTGCCCGTGATGCCCTGTCAGCCAGGGATGCGACTTCAGGGGGCGTCAGGTGCCCATCCCAGCATTCTACCAATATAGTCAGGGCTGCGCTACCAATCTCCATTGCCTGGCCTTTGCAAAAAGAAAAGCAGAGTGGGGTTAATATGAGCAAAGTTAGGAAGTAGGAATGGTATCTCTCTTATCAGATCAGTAACCCTACAAGGAACAATACCACCCCCCCATAGCTCTTCATCAATTAGTCCCCCTGGATTTACCTGTAATCCAGGAGACATGGGATGAATAAGTACGTGAGAGCCAGTTGGGAGAAACAAAGTTGTGCAGGCCAAGGGCATAAAGCCCAATCTCGAAGGCGCAAAGGTGCAGGTTGCGATGAGGACCCTGGTGGCCCCCTGAGGAAGATGGATGTGTGAAAATGGAAGTGCTGCTGTTGCCCCCCGCCTTGATCAGCACCGTCTTCGCCAGCTCGAAGTAGAAGTGTGCAGCTGCCTCTGACGGCTGATTGGGTACATGGGGAGCATGACTCTCGGGACGGCGGCCCTTGTACCTGAAGGGGCAGTGGGGGAGGGACCAGAATCAGGGTCTCCCTGAAATGGGTGTCCAGACAGATGGGGAAAGACCAGAGTAAAGGAGCATGTTGGGGGAATTATAGTTGGATTACTCCAGGATGTGGCTGAGGGTGGGTCAGATGAGAGGAGATGGTTAGTTCATCCCACTGACCTGCCAACTTCAACTGTCTTTGCCCGGGCCCCTCCACTGGCACTGGCCCGGCGACTTCCACTGGAGGACGAGGAGCCCAGGGAATCCGAGGAAGAACTGCTAATGCTGTCACTGTCTTGTCCGCGACCCCAGGAGGTGGGGGCCCAGCCTCCTCGAAGTGGCCTCCGGCTTAAGGTGGGGGAGCTATCCGATGTTGTTTCAGGGGCACTGCTGTCAATGCTGGCCATACCTAACCCCCCACATCCCCAAGACAAGTCAGTCCCAGAAGTTCCAGGAGTCAGATTCCAACATTCAGGAATATCCTTCCCTCCATGTCACCCCACAGCTGTCATACCTGTGTGCTTCTTCTTTGGCCGTCCTGGAGAGCCCCAGCCCCGTCCATTGTAGCCTCCGCGACTGCCAAGTGCCAAGCGGCTAGGGACCTTCCCTTCTGGTCTTGGGGTCAAGGCTGCCTCAGATGGCAGACCCTCACAGGGAGAATGTGGAGAACTCTCTGGATGAGGAAAATGGGATGTTGGGATGAGCCCATACAAGGAGACCCAAACATGGCTCCATACCATCCATCCCCCTGCCATGTGCCCCCACCTCACCAGGCACATTCTTCTCTGTGAAGCCCTCGGTGGGACCTGGCCCAGCCCCTGCCACATTCCCTGGCTGAGCAGGCCCTGCAGAGCCTGAGGTCAGTGGATGCAGGGCCCCTGGGGCAGATGGGCCCCCATGTTTTGAAGGAGACCTCTGACTGGCAGTGGCTGGGCGGCTAGATGAGTAGAACGAACTCAGTGTCTGTGGCTTGTGTGTCTGGCTTTCTCGGTCCAAAAGTTTGTCTAAGATCTGGAAGACAGAAAAGTGGTAACAGGATGCCCTTTAATCTCCTGATTTTTATTACCCTCCTTTCTCCATGAAACAGTTTAATACTACCTTCTCAGGAAGATTTCCTCAGTTATAAGAGAACCTCCTTGAAGACAGGCTGGCTTATTTACCTTAATATTTTCTATAACACCACAAGGCTAAGTACACTGCTATTCACTGAGTACACTAATATTGAGATGAGTAAGTGACTGTATTCCCTCTGTTTTTCATCTTCTACCCTCTGCCAAAGCACTACTATAGAAAAACATTGGTCTCTCTTGTTCTTTTTGAGGAGTTCTTTCACTCCTATGGACAGAGTAGTACTTTCCTCATTGTACTGGGAAGTCTAAGAAAGGTGGTAAAATTTGCTTTGTCTGTCAAAGTCCCAGTAACTCAGTCTCTCACCTTTTTGAGCTTGGCCTGGTCATCCTTGTAAGTGATCATTAGCGCCAATGCAAGTTCACCCTTCTCCCGACGTGTGCCTTCACACAGGAGGGGGTGCTCTGCCTCGCTCACCGTTGTCTTCATGCCTATGAAGGGGAAGGGGAAGGATGACTGAGAAGAGCCATAACTCCAGAGACAGTAAAAGATCAGGGCTCCGAACCACCAGCATGTGAGGTAAGACATTCTTTGGTGAACCCAATCCCCTACGGAAGGTCCCCATTGTCTATTACATCCAACCTAAGCTCTCATCTGCTTTTTAAGACCCTCAAAACCTGGCCCACTCTACCTTCCCAGCATACTCATCACTTTAGGAAGTTGTACTCTTCATGTTCATTAAGACCTGATTACCACTGTGTTTTTTATTCAGTATTTTGTCCCCCTACCTTGAACAGAACTTATTTTTTTTAAGACTTATTTATGCATATAAAAACTGGGGTATAGGCCATAGGTGTAGGGGGTGAGAGGAATCACCAGAGACAGAGTGGGGAGCAGAACAGGTGGATTTACTGAAACACACTGCTAAGTGGAACAGAGGGAGAGACAGGAGAGGTCTGCTGCCCCATGTGGGTTATCTCCCTGGCCGGGGATCAAACTCAGGCCACAGTGGTGATAGCGCTGAGTTTTAACTCCTATGCCACCAGGGAGGCCCTAATATAACTGACTTTTAACCCACATTCCACATTCTACCTCTTCCCTGAGGGTTTTCCTTAGATTTTCATATATGCCCTCTAACACCCATAACTTGTTTTTGCCCTAGATTCTTGATTCTCATAGGCACTACATGGCTCACATATGGCATCTTGGTTTTCCTATTATCACTGAGCCCCTCTGGAACAAGGCCCATGTCTTACGTTCTTCAAGGCTAAGCTTAGCTCACAGACATGTTCAAGACACTGACAGACTCACCCAAGGCAGCAACTGCTGCTTCAAATCCCAGCTCCTCATCCCCAGGCATCTCATTGTTCCAGTTGCAACTTGGGGGCCGGGAACCCGTGGGAGAAACCACTAGATAAAAGTTGAGTTAAGTCAGGCAGACAGCAGTATCATGGGAAAAAAATCAAAGGGACAGAATCCAAGACCCTCATCATTCCAGATTTGCTCATGAAGCTGTCTGAGGGGTCCTAAATAAAATTTAGAGCCTTAGGGCTCGTGGTTTTTCCTTGGTTTACCCCTATCCCAGTTCCTACTGGAGGAGAGCCAGGCACCATACCTGGAGCACAGAGAACATCAAAGATGAAACTGGCCAGCATGAGGGGCAACACAGGCCGATAGTCACAGAGTGTCCCTTCCCGAAGCTCCTCTGCCCGGCACCGCATGGTACTCATCTCACTAGGACCCAGAGGAATCTTCTTGAGCAGAGCAGCTACCTCAGACCCCTGGTATGCCAGCTTTACCTGAGGGCACAGGAAGAAGCTCAGGCCTCTAATACTTCAAGGGAGACCAAGGTACAAGTGCTCTGAGATTACAAGGTTCAAATAGAGTATATGACCTCCAAGGCCTTGGTAGAAGCTGGAGGTCGCTGTAGCTCCAAGGCAAACATGCCAACTCGGAAGGCCAGATTGTGGTGCTCTGGACGCTCACTTAGCACTGTCAATAGGAAGGCCGCCTTGGTCAAGGTGTTGGTAGCCACCCAGGTCTGACGGCTTGTAGATACTTTATTCTTCTTGCCCTAGAAAGGGAAGCACAGGGAGGCAGGCAGATGAGTCTGACTCACCTTGGTGGAGGGAGAAGGAGGCTCTCACTTGGGGTGGGGCATGGGGAAAGGCTAGGGGTAAGTGGGAAAGGAAGGGGAAGGGGGTCTCTCTCACCTTCGCAGGGGGCGGCTCTACCTTGAGGTCGGGTGGGTTAGCTAGCAGGTCCTGGGCAAGCTCCACAGTGAGGCGGGAGGCCTCAGTGCTGTAGCCATGTGCATGCAGGGCCTCAGCACAGGCAAATAATACCTGGAGAGAAGACATGGCACCTGATGGGTTTTAAACCCTAACTTTGAGGGGCAGGACACCATACAGCAAATATCCTGTAAATACTTGCTAAATGCTAGGCCATGTGCTGCTCCTGGATATGCTAAGAGAAACAGACACATAAATACACCAACCAATGTGAAGCTAGTAACTTCTGGGAAAGGTCAAATGGGGAGCAGGTAACTAGGACTGTCTCAGTCTCAGGGAAGACTTCCTAGAGGAAGTGATCTCTGAGAACTCTCAAGATCTGAAGAAGGAAAGTAACCAGGTAAGGTGAGGGAAGAACATTCCAGGCAGAAAGGCCATCCATGCAAAAAGCACAAATAGGAGAGCATGGCAAGCTGCACAAATGGTTCAACTGACTGTAGTATAGTAGACAGAGTAGCTAGATGAAGCTGGAGAAGTAGGCAAAGATCAGATCAAGTGAAGCCTCATAGATCATGCAAAGGACCTTCATTTTTATCCTGAGGGTGATGGGAAACCACTAAGAGTTTTAAGCATCAAAGTGACACAATTAGACATTTGAGGAAAATCAAAATGGAAGCAGTGAAGAGACTGGACTGCAGGCTGAGAGGCGCGTTAGGAGCCTGCTACAGGATTCTAACAGTCATGCTACAGTCCCAAGACTATCCTGTAGAGCTAAATGGCCCCTCTCCCAGCTGCAGCTAAGGAGCACCCTCAGAGTCCTCTCACCTCCATGCGGCTCTCCTGCTCCAGTGGCTTCAACCCGGCAAACAGGTCATGCTCCTCCCCAGTTCCGCCCTCGGCCTTCTCTTCCTCGCCCCCAGCCCCATCCTGGGCATTCAGATAATATGCCTGGTAGTCATCATCATCCTCTCCAACTGCAGGGGCTGCCTCTTTGGTTTTGGGGAGCCCATTGCCACTCTCATCTGTGGAAGGGAGGTCATCCCGGGTACAGACCTCCCCAGGTAGTAGGCCCGGGGGGCCAGCAGAGGCTGTGGGAGGCTCAGGCCCTTCTGAGAAGTACACACCACCATCTTCTTCATAAGTATCTGGGGATTCAGGAAGGAAGGTGGAAGGGCCTCGGGAACCACCAGGGGGAGGGCACGGTGGCGGGCTCTCAGGGAATCTGCCAAAGGTGCTGGCCTCTGCACCCAGGGCCAAGCTGCTATCATCCAGGCTCATCTCAGCCAGATCTGGCTCCAGGGAGCTGTCCTCACTGCTCAGCCGTCGCCTGCTCCCGCTGCCTGCTGAGCCTTTGCCCCCATTGCCGGCCCCACCCAGTGCCTTGGCTTTGCCCCCACCTTGACCCATCTTATGCAGAGCCTTATCTCCACCCTCAGCCGAGAGGCGGCGGGGACCCCGCTGTGATGAGGGGACCCCCTCACCCAATCCCTTGCGCTTGGCCCCAGGCTCCTTGGGCCGCACAGCTGGCTCAGCTGGAAGAGGTCGGGGCCGCTCCCGGTATTCCTCCAGGCCCCCAGATCGGGAGGCACCTGGCCGAGGAGGCAGGGCTCGGGCCCAGCACAGTGCCAGCTTCCGGTCAGTGCCACTGTAGGTGACCCCAGGAAGTGGGTAGGCTTCTTCCCAGTTGAAGTAGCAGGCCTCCACCGCTGGCCGGAAACCAGGGAAGAGCCGCTCCAGGGTCTTCTTGTGCTGTCCCCGCTTCACATTCTCAATCACCTTCAGCTGCCACTGGCGTAGCTGCGCACACAGTTCCCGGCGGCTGTTGGAACAAAGGATGATGGTTTGTTGGGGGGCTACACTCTGCAAGGAAAAGAATGGGAGGGGATGGAGTAAGTGTATACCCAAGAAAGGGGACACAGGGAAGGTCTTAAGACCTTCATCCACAAACATCACTCCAATACTCAGGCATGGAAAAGTGGGTGCCATTCAGGGAAGGGAAGAAAGAAAGTCTCTCAGAAAAAGAACTCATAAATCACTGGTAGCCCTAGTGCTCTGAGTACCTCCCGTTTCCCTAGGACTAGGAGAATGGTACATCTGTATGTGTATAAGAGATAGGGACTAGGTCTGTCCTAGGCTGGCCCAATCTCTGTGCTATAGTGAGCCTAAGGGGAGACTCACCGCTGGGGGCTGAGCGCAGGGTCCAACACAGCCAGCCTCCACAGTGTGACCATCTCATCACACATGCTGGCACACGCATGGGCCGCCACCTCTGACTGCCCGTTGCTACGGCCCGTATGCCCACTGGCGCTGCTGTGTGAGGCTGAGGTGCGCACGCTATACCACCAACCTGTTATCTGGAAACAAAGAGGTCTCTGAGATGCACCTAATACCTTGGAAGACAGACAGGGTAGCCCTCTCCATTGCCTCTGTCAATAAGAGGAAATGAGGTTAAGGAAGGGAGGGAATGAACCACCAGGGGGCTACCCAACTCTGGGGTTACCTGCTCATAGGTGAGGCACTGGTCAGTGAGGATTTCCAACAAGGGGGCAGCGTTGCTGTCTCTCCGCTTGAACATCTCCCGAACGATGCTAAGCAGGTTCCAGACGCCCTCTGGCTCTCGGCCCCTCAGAGGGCGCAGTAGACATGCCCATTCGGCAGCAGCTGGAGGCTCCGTGGAAGACAGATACATGGAGTTCACATCACTGTGAAAGAAGTAGAGTGTAAAATAACCTTAAGACGGGACTGGAAAAAGCAGGTGAAAGTGCAATAGGGCTCTGACATAAAAGGGGTCGAGAGGGTCTCCCTGGTGGCCTAGAAGTTAAAGCTCAGCGCTATCACTGCTATGGCCTGAGTTTGATCCCCAGCCAGGGCGCTAACCCACATGGAGCAGCAGACCTCTCCTGTCTCTCCTGCTGTTCCCCTTAGTAGTGTACTTCAGTAAATCCATCTGTTCTACTCCCCACTCTGGTGAATCCTCTCACCCCCACACCTCTGGCCTATACCCATTCTTCTATGCATAATTTCTTTTAAAAAGGGGGTCTTGACCCAAAATACAGAGTTACAGAGTGTAGAGACAAAAGGGTGACCATAACAAAAATTCTAGATCTCTCTCTGCCTCAGTTTTGGATCTCTCAAAGGAAGAAAAATAACTATTGCTCTACCCAGCTAAAAACAGACCTCTGCCTCTGACTATATAAAATTATCGGCATCCATAGATTCATTAGTGACAACTGTGTGCATGAGGCATTGTACCCTGGTAAGGAATAAAAAGTAGAAAACGCAGTCATTAATAAAACAAAAGAAGGCCTCCCTGGTGGCACAAGGGGTTAAGTCTCAGCACTGTGAAGCTATCCGCAGTCACTGTAGCTCGATGCTCTGCCAGGGAGCTAACCCACAAGGCACAACAGACCTCTCCTATCTCGCCTGCAGCTCCCCTCAGCAGTGTGTTTCAGTAGATCCACCTGTTCTGCTTCCCGCTCTATCTGGCGAATCCTCTCACCCCCCAAACCTCTGGTCTACATCCCAGTTCTTGTAGGCATAAACAAATAAAAATAAATATTTAAAAAATAATGAAATAAAAAATAAAAGACCTGTTGACAGCCTGAGAGCTACTTCCCTTCTACCACAGACAGAGGCATGAAGAGATTCCATTTACCTGAAGACCACAGGGGAGGGGCCACAGAACTTGTGCAGTGTCTTTTTGATGTTGTCAGTTAGTGTCGATTCATCCAAATACCAAGTACTCTGATCCGAGGCAGAGGGTCCTGCTGTGGGGTCTGGGGGTGACAGGCAGTTAGTAAACTAGAGATAGAGGCCTGGCCTGCCTGGCCTTTAGTAAGTGGCTCTCTGTACTACCAGTTTTTTTCTTCCTACTGCCCTTCTTGCTCACCACTCACCGGGGGCTCCACACACTGTATTGATGGCTGTTGACTGGGAGGACAGGAGTTCATCTAGGAGACGCTGAGCTGTGGGGAGGATCTGAGGGGGAAAGGGACAGAGGCATGGGTGACCCAAGGATGTCTGGGCCTAACTGGAAAGTTGATATACTATCCTGGAGCTAGTTGGACATGTGCCAACCTCACCTGCTGAGGGAGCTCACTGATGAGGTACTGAGCAAACTTCTGCAGCTGGTCCCTCTGTAACCGAGACAGGGACTCTGAGACTGGGGCACGCAGGCAGACTGCAGAAGCCTGAAAGAGACACAAAAAGAAATGGAACAATCTAAGAAAGGCTTGCTGCTACTGGAGATGGGATGAGAGAGGCATAGTTAGGGAAGCAAGAGGGCTCACATTGTGGCCAGGCATGCAGCAGAGAAGAGGGGATGGAGCGTAGGAGAGGGGCAGAATAAAGTGGGAGGGCCTCACGTTGTGGATGCGGAAGAGACAGAGTGCCACGACATGGGTGCACCATTTGGCCCCAGCCCCACAGGTACAGCTGCAGGAAGTGACCCGGCAGCGGTCAAACATCACAGCCACGTTGTAGGCCCCCTTGGGGGGGACCATCTGAGGTGGCACCACTGTAGCACTCAGGTGGAACCCTGGGGAGAAACATGGGTATGGTCAGGGAGAGCTTACAAGATATAGATCTCTGCCCTGAAACCTGGCCCAGTAGTTATTCAGACAACCTGTCCCAACTTCATAACTCAGGGGATGGGAGGAGTAGAGAGTGCCACAGGATATGATGGGATCCTTACCGATTTGTAGTGGATCCTTCACAGCCCTCATGCGGAATAGCTGATCCCCTCGCTGAAACTCATCTGCACTGCCATTAGCCAGGCATGAATATAGCCTGGCATGAAGAAGACGAGCCACAATTCAGCAAATAACCTTCTACAGACCCTGTCAGAGACCACAATGCCCTGGGCACTCTCTCCCAGTGTCATTCCCTCTTGGGGAAAATCCCAGCACTCCCTCCTTTTTGTCATCTTCTTACCACAGCCCCAAATACAATATCTCCTTTGTTCTGTGGGAAGCCCGGCAGACTGTGGACTATCAGGACCCCACTCCCTACCATCAGTGCTTTATTTATCCTTACCGAATATCCTCTTCATTCTCAGGGAAGCTCCAGAAAGCAATTCGGAGCTGTAGCTGCTCAGGAACCGGGGGGTAAACTTTCTCCACCACTTCAAATGGGATATGAAATGCCACCTGCTTTGCTGAGAGCTCCACCAATGGAATCACTAATCCATCTTTGGAAACAAAGGTTGAGGTGGAGGAAAATTGAGAGAGTCGTGCTTACTTGGCACCAGTGTCAGCACCACATTCTAAGCCCCACCTTCACTGTAAAATAAAGGGGAGACCTGGATATAAAACTAAGGGATCCTCCTATCAGGATATACTAACCCTTAAGACTCCATTTGGGGGAGGGAAGCTAAACAATCCCCAGACTACAACCTAAAGTATAGAACAGAAGACACCAAGGATACCCCAGAAACTCCTGATCAAACAGATGTGTTCCAGGATTCTAGCAAGAAACCCTTCTCACATGGCTTGGCATTTCATTTCCCATATCTAGCACTTTAGAGTCATATCACATTGTTAATCTCTCTTCTCTGGCTTTTCTTTTATGATTGCTTTTTTTGGCTATTTCTTTTTCCCTAGATGTCTCCATGTCTCCTTCTCCATCTAAAGAGGGAATATAGGCCAGAGCTCAGAAGAATTGAAAGAGGGATCTCCAGAAGCAAAAGAGGCTGCACTTCTTTTGGCACACCTGAACCCTGTCTTCCTGCAAGGGAAGTCCTTGGACAGGACAGTAGGATCTGGGGGGATAGGTTTTCCCAAGGGAACCTAGCTGCTGTTCCTGGAATCACATGGAGTAGAATGGAGTTACCACTCAAGTTTTCCCACACTGTTTTAACAAAAACAGTTAAACACAACAGACTGTATAGCTCACCAATTTGCTAATTAGTAGATCAGAAAATCATAGAGCTGAAAGGAAAGTCCTAAAAAAATGTCCTTATTTTACAAGTGAGCAACTGAGGACAGCCTAAGAAGGGGATGAAGGTGGGGGACAAATTACATGTTTCCCTATATTTTAACCTGCTTAGGAAGATAGCAATATACTGAAAATCTTCACCACCATGACTTCAGTTACGTCCCTCAAAGTGAGGGAGCTATAAGCCCTATTGCTATCCACACATGCAATTATGAAAAAACTAGAGAGGCGGTAGAAGATCTGCAGTGAAACTGCCTATTAGCTGTGTGTGTGTGCACAGAGCATCTGCTGTCTCTTTAACTGAAGTTGAATACTACCACGCCTACTAAGTGACATGTGTGGATTTCTCTTTATCCCGAAGGGGTGCTAGAAATTTCTACAGGGCAGTTTAGAAAACTAAACTCTTGGAATGGGCAGAATAGAATCACAAATTAAACCCTCAACTACTGAAAAAAATGTCAGTTTTCATTGAGGCCCAGGACAAAAAGTGGGCCTGGAGGGAGGCAGGGAAAGGATGTGGTGAGTACCCAGCTTTTGGAGCTCCACTTATCATCCTCCCCTCCATCTCTTTTAATAAAAGCAAAATTCATCATAGCACTAATCAATTAATTGACTGAAAGGCCCATAAGTGAAAAACTCACAGTGCAAAGCATGAAGTGTTTCAATAAGGAAACTCCAGAGACAATAACCCACACTCTTCCCCAAGTCCAGATGATAGAAATCTAAGGCGCTAATCTAGTGGTCCCAGCCTTAGCTTCTTGACAAATTTTCAATATGACAAGGAATCAAGCCTCTGATCTAAACCTATGTGACTATGAAATCTCCTCGCACAGGCCAGTTTACCTCCTTTCCGCTGGGTGGAATCCCTTCTTGGTGCAGTTGGGATCAGAGATCATCAATGGGGTGATATACCTGAAGTGGTCACTTCTTCACAATCCACCCCCTACCTACATTCTCTTCTATTTTCTGGCTTGCCTGAGGCTGAACTCCGCGAGTATTTCCAAGTCAGAGAGGGGATTCTTCTCCCTTAACCCATCTCTAAGGCAAATGAATGACAAAAGATCTACTTTCTGTCTTAATCCTATCCAACCCAGGATTCACCGCCCCCAAAACAACACCCACACACACACACACACACACTCTCTCTCTCTCTCACTCTCTCTCTTTCTCTCTCTCTCTCTCGTGGATAAGTCAACCCCGGGAAGACCGGAAAAGCGAGTCCTGAAGTCCGTTCTAAGCTTGGGACAGCTCCCGGTCCCGGACAGCTCCCGAGCAGGGCCAGCTCTCTAACAAGGCCCGGGCAGGGCCTTCCCGCTCACCTCTTCCCCGATCACCCTCACCTCGCATTCTGGTACCGCCACTGCCACCTCCGCCACCGCCGCCAGTGGGGGAATTGGGCCCCGCTGACTGTTTGCGCCATCCCCGCCAGTTCTGGCAGAGGCTCTCGGCCTCGGAGATGAAAGAACAGAGCGAATCCTCCTCAAAGCGATCCGAATCCTCGAATGAAAAGCGCTCCCCGTCCTCCCACTCCGCGAACATCAGCTCCATGGGGCCCGCACCCCCTGGGGCCGGGTCCCCCCCCGCGGATCCGGGGCCTGGGCCGCCGGCCGGGGACTGAGGGGAGGCCCGGAGCCTGAGGGGCGAGCCGGGGCCGGGGGTGGCCGGGGCGTTCAGGGCGGCCGTGCCGGCCGAGGATCTCAGGCCTGGGAGAGAGACGGGAGTGGGCCTCGCCCAACTGCGAGGTGCAAACGAGGATGGTGGCCAGTCTCCAAGACTCAGGGCCCGGACGAAGCGCTCGGCAGCCGGGGCCTCTAGGCGGCTGCGGCGCCGCCTCCCCCATCAGCTGATCTGAACTTCCGGCCGCGCCGACCAGCACCACTTCCGCCCTCGCGCGCCCGGGAATCGGACCTATTGCTGGCGATGTAGGGCACCTGTTTGTTTAAATGCTACATTTCCCGCTTTTTTTTTTTTTTTAACCCACCCCCAGCCATCATAAGAGGAAGACAACCGCCCAAAGTATATCAAACGACTACAGATCCCAGCAATAACTCGGCGTCCATAATGTCCCTAAGGAATAAACAACCGCCATGCCTGCCGGGAATCGTAGGCTGTCGAGAGACAACACGGAAAATCTTGGGTGGAGTTACTGCCCTAACTCCGGATAGGCCCTGGGTCCCCATCACTTTCTGGGAATTGTAGTCTATTCCAGAAGACCTTTTATGTAAGTCTCTAACTGGGAAAGAACCGGGTTAAAAGAAGGCATTTGAGTTCAGAAAATGGTTGTACTGATTGTCAGCAGGGCCTTTGAGTGTAGGGGTTCTTAGTCTTTTTTTGTGCCATGGACCCTTTAGCAGCCTGTTGAGGTTGTCATGTTGTTTATAAATGCACAAAATAAAAGAATTACACAAGAAACAATTGCTGACGTAGAATTATTAAAATACTAAAACACATTTGTAACTTAGTTGTACTTCTTTATTTCAACAGTAAGATCCAGCAGCAAATGTAGTAACTACCATAATCTAGAAGCCGTGATGAATGACATTGAGATATCTGAAACTAATATATGAAAACACTGTGATTTCAGGTAGGTATTACTAATGACAACACACTTTATTTCCTATAGTCCTAATTAAAATGCTGAATTTCAGCTATAGTTATAGAATTTTTTTCCCATCTACCACACACCTCTTAGGGAGTCTATTGACCTTAAGCCAAGAACTTCTTAGTCCAAAGTGCCTAAGACTGAGCTGCTTCCTCTAGCTAAACAGCCCAGCTTGCCCAAGACTCTACCCAGGGGGTATGAGGATTATGCTAAGAGGGAGCTGTGGGGAATCCAGGAGGCAAGACTCCTTTAATAATGATCCCACTAGAGTTTTAATCTCCCCTGCCCCAATCCCTCTGTCCATTTAATACAGTCAGGTATATAGAAAAAGTTAACTCAGTTATGCCTAAAAGGGCAGACTATACATAAAATGCTCTGCAATTGTTTCTAGTATCAGGGATTCACAAAAATAAATGCCTTTAGCAACAGGTGGATAATTTTATGAGAAGACGGCCAATTCAGTGTGTTTCACCATTTGGTGAATGAAAGGAGGAAGTCCAAAGGAAAGGTCCCTAGAGAATGGAGACAAATGATACTCAGCTCTACTTGATTATTGCCAGATCTTTTCATTTTTAAAAAAAAAAACTAAAAAGTGGGTATTTATGATAATTTTTCCTATTTCTATATTTTCAATTGTATGGGCCAACTATATCTGCAATACCTTTAGGTCACTAGTTTGTGAACTTTTGAGTGTTTTGGGAGTATCTTGCAGCGTCTATGCACAAAATAGGTAGTTACTACATAGTTACAGATGATGGCCCCCCAAAAAAATCTGTGTACAGGCAGACTCAGGTATCTACAACAAGGGCAAATGCAGACAAGTCTTTCTTCTGCTGCTTGCAGCAAGGAACTTTCAGAGTCTAGGGGAGGACTAGAACCCTTTATACAGGGTTCAAATATGAAGGGAGTACCTAATCCACAACAAAAGACAAAGTTCTCTGCAGAAGATTTTATTCAAGATAAAGTTTAACCTCCAAAGATTTTAAAGGGTGTGGGGTCAAGGGAGAGTGTTTGGTCTACGGCCATACCACCCTGAACGCGCCTGATCTCGTCTGATCTCGGAAGCTATCAGGGTCGGGCCTGGTTGGTACTTGGATGGGAGTCCTTTACCTTTCTGAAAGAAATGAGCAGTGCCAATGTCTCTAAAAATGTCTATCCATAGTTCTCAGAGGTCATAGTCCAGTCATTGAGAATTCTTCTCCATTTTCAGCTGACATGAGGTTTGTTAGGGAACCTCTGTAACAACTTATTCAGCTTCTTGGGGGGTAAATTTCCAGATTCTCCCATGGTATCCTGGAATGATCTCATCTTTCGGGCTGCCTGGAAACACAAAACGAAAGCAAGAATGCAACTCTAAAGTTTTCCCTGATTTAACTCAATAGTTCTTACAATGCCCCCAAACACACTAAAATATTAACTCACCTGCTCTGTCATTGTTACAGTCCCCTTTCAACAATAAGGAACAGGGACCTACAAATGACTATGGTCTGAAACTACCATGCCAACTAGCAATTAAGTCTATGACGGAAATAAATAACCTTTCCTTCAATATCTTTAGTTCTATTGCAGACAATGATATCTAAGGTATAAAATTAAATTAAATTTTACAAAGTAGTTTTCCCATTCATCCCTTTGTTTGGCTCTTCCAATTTTCTATTGCAGACAATGATATCTAAGGTATAAAATTAAATTTTACAAAGTAGTTTTCCCATTCATCCCTTTGTTTGGCTCTTCCAAATTTCTATTAAGTTGAGTATTAGTATCAACTTCACTTTTTATCTGGTAGAGCTAAAAGCTCAGAGCAATGAAATAAAATAGCTCAAAAAGGCAATGCCTTCAAAACTTCACCCTTCCCACTTTAGTGTCGGTAAAGTAGCTCCCAGAACTACCACAGCCTTTTAGATTGTGGGACTTTAATCTCCTCCCAAGAAGGCGTCCCAAGAACTCTGTCACCTCAGCCCTTGAAGCACAATCGAAGAAGTTCTGGATTTCTTTTCTACAAGCGTCATCGCGAAATTCATTCTGTTTCCAGCAAGCCATCATCACAGACATCTCCGTGATACAGGTCGCCTCTGAAGGGATAGACAGGGGGAAGAGGAGGTCGGTCATAGATTCTTAATTTCCAGCCCTCCCACCCCGCTGATTTCTGCTCAGGGATCTCCTCGGCTCCGAACGCTCACCGCCCTTCTCCCGGCGACGTTCTCCGACGCGGTTAGCTAGAATGAGGGGTTTGTTGGGTTTCAGTACAGGTTTCTGTGAGCTTCCAAGTCGCGCTAGGCGACCTCGCAGGCTGGGCGCCGCCATTGCGTACTGAGCTCCCACCAGGCTCTTCGGCGCCGTGCGTGACCCCCACGTGACCCTGATGAGTTCGACTAGGCGCGCCACCTTGATAGCTGAGTCTCACGGCCCGCTAACCTGCGCCGCTTTCTGGTTTGGCTGGATTCCCAGGATGCTGGGTTCGGACACCCGCAGGTCCAGACTTTTTAGCAGGTTAGGAAAATCTTTGGGGTTCGTTCTCTGACCAAGGTCTCTCCTTTATGGACTGCGGGCCTTGAAGTCTGGGGGCAAACTGTGCCGGGAACTCCTAGGAAAGGGCGCCTGTAAGTGGTCGTTTGTTTTTCCTGGTAGCCCAGTGGCCTACAGGGTTATTTAAATAGGCAGGCAAGGGCAGAGAAGATGAGAGGAAATCAAAATAAGAGACTTTAAGATGTTAGGTTGGGGAAGATTTTGTTCTGTTCTAAAAAACCTTCAGGAATTTTGATTTTGACTACCTTTAAAATTACTCCAAAGTCTTAAAAAAAATCGGGCTCATTTTATATGGACAGCAGCTACTGCTTAAATATTGATTGCTCATTTGTGAAGCTCTCACTGGGGATGAAGTTTAAGCACTTTATTATTCGTCGTCTTATTTAATCCTCTTGACAAGCTTGTGAAGATCTTTGGTGTAGTGTCTTTCCTGTTTATAGATTTGGACCTTTAGTTGTGATGCCCGGCCTCATGGGACTTGATTGTGGCGATTAGCTCTTTACAAAATTCAGCCCAAATATATTCTGTAGATTACAAATTAGGTCCAGGAAATGTTTCTAGTGCTCCACAATTGTTGGGGGGAAAAATGTTTCTGATAATGGAAGTAAAACTTGAATAAGCTTGTAGTTTATGACTACTTTAGAGGACAATATTTGTGTAAATTTAGTGTGCTAAAATAATCACAGATGTTTGGGACCTTCCCAAAAGGGCCTTGTCAAAGAGGTTTTCTATGACTTTTCACATCCCACCACCAACCTGTTTTATTGTCTTCATTGCACCTCTTAGTCTGAATTAACTTGTCATTGATTGTTTATGGCCTTACCCCAAACACCCACATACATGAAGAAGGGAACTTATCTTTCTTCTTCATTATGAATCACCTGTACATATAGTCCCAATAGATACTTATTAAATGAACTGTTTCAAATGTTTTTGCAAGTCTCCCAACTTTATTAGGTCCATCCCAGAAATAAAATCAAACAAAAGACAGTGTTTAAAAAGCAGTTTATTATACAAAATGAAACCTGAGGTAATAGAAAATTTCAATACTTGTAGTAATAAAGGCTTGTAGTAAAAAAGCTTCATGCTCCAACTCCTCTCCAGCAGCACAAAGAAAGTGGATTCCTATCAGGCACTTTTAGAACCAATAACTCCAAGTCTGTTGTTATATACAGAACAGGCTGGGCCCCAAACAAGAGAAAAATCACATTGCTTGCTTTCTTAGAGAAAAAGTGAAGCATTTAGTTGATAATTACCATGTGGCTATTCCTGATTCTGCTTTCCCTTGTGAAAGTGTGGCACCTGGTTTACCTCACTCTTTTGTGAGTATTTCTAGGATAATAGGACTAAAGGAGAAAGTCCTGGGACACACTGACCACAAAACAGACTTGTGTCTCCAGGCATAATCATTCATAAACAAGTGGACAACTTTGTACACAAAAGTGCAAAAGAAATGCAAATGTTAGCTGGTGTAATTAGAAGAGGTAAGGGTGATTCTACACTTCCATAACCTTCACTTACCCTTATATTGCACATAATGAAAATTTAGTCCTAACCTTGGTTTGTACTTGAGTAGTATATACTTTGCATTATAAATTAGTAGGCTCTACATTTAAATAGGTCACAAGCTTAGAAATTATGGAATCCAGGGCCTCCCTGGTGGTGCAGTGGTTAAACTCTAAGCTGTGGAGCTGTCGGCAGCAGCAATGCGAGTTCGATGCCCGAACTCGGCTGGGGAAGATTCCCACATGGCGCGGCAGACCTCTCCTGCCTTGCCCGCTGCTCCCCTCAGCAGTGTATTTCCTCTATCTGCCTGTTATGCTCCCCATTCTGTCTCTGGTGAACCCTCACGCCGCCCCACACCTCTGGCCTGTACCCCAGCTTGTATGCATAAATAAATTTTAAAATCTTAAAAAAAAATTATGGAATCCTGCATTTGACTTTCATTTGCAGATTCCTATGATATTAAATTCTAGCAAGTATTTTTGAAGGTCTGTCTCCCTCTTTCCATGTTATTAAGAAGGACATTTTTTTAATTAAAGAATAAAATGGAAAATATATATCTCTTACACACACACATACACACACACACACACACACACACACACACTCTTACAGCCAGATATACTGAAAAGTTATGGAACTTCTCTAGTTGATAATTCATTAATACAAAATTAACTGGGTAGCTCTAAGGGCCAAGGTATTCTTTCTTGTTCCACTACCCCAGAAAAAGCTAATGGTCTCCCTGCCCTTTAAGCTGTATATTCAAACCACAGCTACATTCCCAAATTTGACTAACATAGCTTTTTATTTACCCAGCCATTTATGGTGCTTCTTAATTTCTTGCACTTAGGATGGACTCCATCTAAATGTAGTCTTGGTTTATACTATAAAGTTCATTGTATTAAAAAATATCAGTAATGGAATGAAGTTGGAATAATCATCTCACTTAACATGAATAGTGCTACAAAAGATGAAATGATATATAGAGCTATGTTATTGAACTGTTCTTTTCCACCATAATTTCCATGATTCTTTGGGGAAAATGAGACTTTTGCAGCATATACCTATAATTAAATAGAAGGAAGAGTTCATTAGGCATACAGAAAAGAACAACTATAAAAATCCACACTTTGATTCACACTGGCCTATTTTAACATTTCAAAAGGATTTATACGTGTGTGTGTGTATATGTCATATATGTGTGTGTTTGTATACATGATAAGGAGAATGAAATAGCTAGAGAAATAAGTAGTTCTTTAAAAAATTCTGTTGGGTAAGCACCTGAATCAAATGGGTGTTTCAGGCTTCTGTTTCCCACTAAACCAAGAACAGGATGCCTCCATCTTTCTTTGAGAAGAAGCCTGATTACCACAGGCTGAGACTCTAGCTATACATAATTAGGATATAACTGGAATTCCTTATATTCACAGGAAGACTATTCATTGCCAGTTTGTGCAGCAGATGCCCATCAAGTTCCATAATTGAATCTCCTTGACGCTTATCAAGTTAAAGGCTTTCACAAGGGTAATCAGAGATTTTGGTTCCGTTTCATGAAGATGTCATGTAGGTAATCCCAAAACTTCCTCTGTTGTGTCTCATTGTTGTGGATCATAGCAGTGAGAGCTTCCCCCTGGTCCAGACCCTGCCAGTAATCTTGCAGCCACATCTCTTTCCAGCTGAAACAAAATAAGGATTGGGTTATGGAACCTCAGCACAATCGTGAGTCCAGCCTTTCTCTGAAAGGCACCAAAGAAATCTTAGGCAAACACAGTAGTCTGGCTAGGACAGGGCTTCAAATGGAAATAGAAATGGAGTAAACACAGTACTTGTCCAAGTGACGGGCAGAAAGCCACTAACACAGACATATCACACAGCCCACCCAATGAGTAAAATCTGACTTTCCTGCTCCTGACTTGCCTGTTCCCAAATGTGAAGGGAGTTCAGAGGCAAGCAGGGCCAGAGGCCAGACGATGGAAGCAGCAGCCTAGTTAAGGAAAGCAAGGGAGCATATTTACATGGTTACCTGTACCATGCACCTTTATTACAATAATCAAAATGAAAGTGCAGTGTCTAGATAAGACATAACCTGAGTATTTCTTTTTAATGTTTTACACTTTTCCTCCAATAGACCACATTATGTTCAACATAAACTAGGTAGAAATTACTTGATGAAAGATTCCAATCCCAGGACCAAACTGCCCACAAAATATAGACGCAGCCATACACTGTCCAAGTCAATCTCTGCAGATTCCAGCAGCTTCTCTCAAGCTCAATAATCTTATCACCTCTCCCCCAACAAGTATGGTTTGTTCTAAGTGACGCAACATTTTGCACCCCACCTCCCATGCTAATCTTGTTTGCCAGAGCTACCACCTTCTGCCATCTGTTACAGTAGCCTTATCAGTTGTGGGCAACTGTTAATGATCATCTTGTTTTTTAAGCATAGAAGATTGGTGTGTAGGCCAGAGGTTCAGGGGATGAGAGGATTCACCAGAGACAGAGTGGGGAGCAGACAGAACAGGCAAACTGAAACACACTGCTGAGAGGAGCAGCGGGCGAGGCAGGAGAGGTCTGCTGCACCATGTGGGAAGCTCCCTGGCCTGTGATCAAACTAGTGCTGCAGTGGCTGCAGATAGCTTCCTAGTGCTGAGAGAACCCGTTGCACCACCAGGGAGGCCCCCAATTATTATCTTTTGCGAGCATTCCTTCTACCTAAAAGTGAACATCCAAATTAGGGTACGGAAAGGAGGTGCTATTAATAATTATGGTAGGTTAACAGATGTAAACTCTGATTACTGCAGACAAACCTAGCCTCAAAATACTTATATTTCCCACTCCCACAGTGCAGAGCATGCTTAATAAATAGCAGAGTAGGATTTCAGAGCAGTCCAACGCCTGGCCTGGCCCCAGTTTAACTACCAAACTTTGTGTCTCATCACTTCATGATAGGCCGTCTTCTTTGGTTGAAACCTTTTTTGAATCAATATTGTAAACATTATCGACATAAGCCGATTTTGACTGTGTTGTTGCTTGAATTTTTTGTTGTTATTTTACATCTTTTACAGAGCTTTTTCAGTTTGTCCTGTTTCCCCAAGTATACTCTTGACACTTAAAAGGCAAATGAGCCCATGTCATAAAGTCCTTCCACAACAGCCCCCCACTTCATAATGCTCACAGGAAGAAAGTGAATCATTCGATTTGAAGGCAGGAGGGGACCCCAGTTACCCTTACCTGTCATTCTCAGGAATCTCTTCCACACTGCCAAAGCCAGGCGTGGGCACTGGGCAGTCCATGTGTGATGGCTGGGCGATGTGAGGCTCAGGGACGGGGATGTCCTCAGGAGAGGCTGCCTGGGCTTTCTCAGCATCCAGCCGAGCCAATTCGTGGTCACAGACGAAACACTCGAAGCCGTTGAGGTAGTTAGGCAGTGAAGGATCATTTACTCCCCATTCCCGATGCTTCAGACTGTCCAGAAGGAACTGGTTGGTGATGCCCCCTGGTTGCTTGTAGGCCAGGTATTTCATATATTCCTCATCATTCTTGTCCAGAAAGTCAATAAATTCTGCCAGCTTCTGAGGTGACTCGAAGTCATCGATGAGGATGATGGACTGATTGTTGGGCATCCAGTCCCTCACAGAGGGAGAGCCGCGGTACACAGGTACAGCACCCAAATGCATGGGGCGCCACAGTTTTTCTGTCATGTAGTCATCACAAATGGCATTTTCGAGGGCCAAATGGAACTTATAGCGGGACAGGAAAGCCAGGAGCTCTGGATCCTCGGTGGTGGCTGTGGCTGTGTCTTGTAGCCGCGAAGTCGGCAGCTCTCGGTTTTGTAGGCATTTTCCGTAAGAATCGACCTGAGCAGGGTAAAGAAAGAGGTCAAGACTAGGGATCCTGGCTTCCGTCCCGCCGGCCCCCCGCCCCTCCAACCCCGCCACGCCCTCACCCACCGGGATGTAGCGCATCAGCTCGCGCACGTAGCGGTCCCGGTCCGCAGGCACGTCGCAATGGGACTGCAGATACAGTAGAGGCGCGTAGCCGCGGCGGCGCCACTCCGCGCGTTCGCTGAGCGGAGGCGCAGCGTGGCGCAGGTAGGCGGTCCCAGGCAGCCACTGTAGGGACAGTGGATAGTCCGAGTGGCGGCTGAAAGTGGCAGTAAGATTGAAGAGGCGGATGCCCGGGCGGTGGCTCAGCAAGAAGTTATTGAGGGGCGACTCCTCGTGCAGGAGTGCCCAGTTCTGGTGCGCCAGGCGCGGCAGCGGCGCCTCGGACGCGCGGAAGTCGGTGCCGTAGAAGAGCAGTGCGCGCGTCCGTACGTGCCCCCGCACCCGCCGGTCCCGGGATGCCACGCACGCGCCGCGCGCGCACTCGATACGCTGCGAGTCCCCGGGAAAGTGGGGAAACAGCCCTGGGCTCCACCACAGCAGCACCGGCAAGTCCACCGCTTTCTCTCTTCCTGACCGCAGGGTTCCCGGGCTCTGCGCCACCCCCACCGCGCCCAGCGCTGAGGGCGTCCGGAAAATCGCGCCATCCCACGGCTCCGCCCACACCGCCTCTCCGCCTGTCTCCCCCTCCGCCGCCTGCCCAGAGCCTCCGGCTACACAGACACTGAGCATTCCCAAGGCAGCCAGCACAACCCCAATCCGGCCGGTCACCATGTCCACTCTGGTAATTGGCGCCCCTCAGACAACCCCAGACCCCGCCCTGCGGCCAGCGGCGAGACGCGGCCCTACGCCACCGGGGCACCATACGCATGCGCAGCTCCGCTCCGCAGTCCACTTCCCGGGGGCTGCTCTGTCTGGCTGAAAGAACTGGAAGGGAAATTGATTACCTCGCTCGTAAAAATGAGGCCAGTGACTACATCTTAATTTATTTTATTTCTTTACAAATTAAAGATGCATTGAAAAATAAACCAATGAAGAGAAATGAGAGGTCCAGAAGACGGGCATCCCAGGCTGGGAGCAGGCAAGCCCGGCCACCATCAAGCCTAGCCCTTGTCCTGGCCCCAGCCAGTTGGCGTTGGAAGATAATTATTAGCCACTCTCAATACCAAAGCCTAGTGGTGTCCAGGAAGGAAAGAACAGAGCTCCGGTTGCCCCTGCCTGTCTCCCCAACACCCCCTAGCTTGGAGAAGCCGTGTTTCCAATGGGAGCTCAGAGTGGGGTGTGGGCTGGCTCTGTGAGGTATTGCAAGTTGATGACCAGGCTTCCTACAGAACCATCCAGTGTTGGGGTGTCTCCAGCTGGAAAGGAGGCTGGTACCTCTTTCAGATATTAATATACTTTGCAACTCAGTTCCCAGATTCATTCATCTCTGACAATGTGCCTCTCTCCACAAAGTGATCACCACTCATTGCAGGAGAGAGAAAGAGCAGTGGAAGCAGAGAAAGCTAATCAACCACCCATCAGTAACTGATTTGGCTGCTGACTTCCAGGCACGCAATGGGTAACTTTTCTCCCCACCACCTATGGTCTGTACCCCAGCTCTTGTGCACCTGTATGTTTTATCCCTAATATAGGAAGTTGTTGATGACACTGAGCTGAATTAGCCCCCTTGGGATCCCCCCTCTTTCCTGCCTACCCCTCTTCTTGGAGGCTGGTCCAAAGGGACACATAATATTGCCAGGATCTGGGTGCCTCCAAATCCCCCAACACCGAATCATATACAGTGAACTGAAAAACTACATTCATTACGACAGGATTAGCAGGAAAAGGAGGGTAAAGTGAGGGGATAGGGGCACCTTCTATCAGCAGGACATGACAGAGTTGGTAGGATACTTGAGCCCAGAAAGAAGGTGTCTCCTTATACCTCCCCTTCCCCCCAGAGAGACTGAGGTCAGCTTACATGACTTACAAAATATGGAACAGTGCCAATTTCTCTGCTGTCCTGGGGTACTTCCTGAAAGCTGGCCTGGGACCCTATGCCATTTACCCATGTGCTCTAGCTCAGTAGCTGCCGAATCTCTTTGTGCATATGACAGAGAAAGTCCACATAGGATGCTCCCCCACTCAGGCTCTTGTCTTCTACCAGGAAGTGCTTGAACAGCATCTCCAGCTTGTCTTCCTGTTTTACCACGATAAGCTGTGGCCAGAACATAGGGTCATGAGATAGGGCTAAAGGGAATTAAAGACACCCTGAAGTCCCATTATGCACTTATTCCCAACCCCCTTTCCAGGTAAGAACTTGACAGGGTAAGAAATTCAGAGTTCAGATCAGCATTACCTTCATATACCGCGATCTCTGTGCCCTTAAACTATCAATGAGGCCTCGCACCTTCTTGGACAGTGGATTATCCAGAACTGGCAGAACACTCTGGAAGACAAAATTCATTTATCTTTATGGTAACATACTCTAAGTCCAGTCAATAATGGGAAGCACAGATTTATACATCATCTGACACCTGGAAGCCTGGGAAGAATGACAGCAACCTCTCTCCCACCTCCAAATGTTCCCTGCTATTTAAGGGAACTAGCACATAACTTTGAGGTTCCTACTCATATCACAAAGTACATTTTCATGCCCATATTCTCCTTGACTCCTTGCTCTCACCAAACCACTGGTTATCTGACTGAAGGAGGAGACGCTGAAGAGGCTCTGGACAACACCCTGTTGGACACTTGCTCCCACCCAGAGGAAGAGGTTGAGCCCATTCTCCAGCAAGTATATATCCCCATTGCTCAGACGCTCTTCAGATGCTCGAACTGCTGGTGGTTCAGTGGTATTCTCAATGGGAGACTTTGTCTAGACAGAAGGAAGGGAACCAGAGGTTATCAAGAACCATAAGATACATTTGCCACTGTGCCCTCCTCCCCCCATACACTCACTATTTCATAAAGCCAAGTCCCAGAGACCATCCCTTCTGGGTTCTTACAGTAACCCAGTGTAAAAATTACATCAGCTAATGTAGGTAAAAACGAATTAGTGAGAGACACATGATATTAATCCCTCCCCTCCTTTTAAGATGCCTCTTTCTTAGTGCAATGTCTCACACTCCAACCCTCAGTCGCACCATTGGTAGGAGCCGAGGATAGAAGAAGACATTGGTCTCAGCCACATCCATGGAGGTAACCAGCTGTCGGACATAGGCACGGTCATCAGTAGTGACTTCGGCTCCAGGCTGCAGGACATCACTCTTCAACACACAGTTCAGGTAAACTGGAAGTAGCTTCATACACTCAGGAAGAATCAACTGAGGAGGTTACCAAAATAAAGTCAATGATCATGAGAAATCCCTCCCAAAAGCAAGAAATTGACATAATAAACCCTCCACCGTGCTTGCCCCACCTGTCCTGCAGAGGAGGGGCTGGCACAGTTCTTTCTGTAACAGGCCAGGATCTGAGCACATTGGGTGATGAGAGCATCACGAACAGTCTTCACAGGGCTGTTGAGGACCCCCCGGTATGCTGGTTAAGAAAGGGAGCTAGCAGTCAGTGGTCAGTCACCCATGAGATATACCTTACCACCACCACACCTATCTGGGAATGCTGAATTGTTAGCTATACTGGATCTTTCAACTCCAATCCCACCCTGCTCTGCCTCTTTCCTCACCAAACTTGGCCATGTAGTTGATGAGCGTGTCAGTCTCACAGTTTCGATACAGATCAGCCAGCTGGGTGCAACAGTTCAGAGCCAGGTTGTGAATGCGGAGCCGTCGCTGCCCTGCACAGCTAGTGTAGAGCAGGGCACACTAGGGGAAGGGGAAAAGGGGGTTACTCACACCCCTCCCTCACCAAATCATTCTGAATAACTGTCCCTTCGCTATATTAACTAGAAGACATGAGTCATCCCTTCCCTAGCCTCTTCTAGTCCCTCTTACCCCTCACCCTCTTCCCTATTTATATGTGGTGAAATACTTCCTCCCCAGCCTGCCTCCCATATGCCACCTGCAGGAGGGCTCCACTCTCTTCATTGAGTCGGTCATCGTGCTTGAACTCCACAGTCACCGTCTTGTCCCCATCTAGCCCAGCCAGCTCCACATCTGTTGTATTGCTCATGTAGAAAGCCCCAAAGAAATCTACAGCACGTATACCTGAGATCACATGGACAGAGACAAGGCTAAAGGTATGACAGGTGCCACTTGCCCCCTCCCAGATTTAATCCCCCACCTGCTCTTCTCCAAGTAGGACTGACCAGTGCTTGTCCGGACCCGCATCACAGCATCAAAGCCAACGACCTTCTGTACATCCCAACGTAGGTCACTCAAGAACCGTTCCTGGTCGTTGTCCACCTGTGGTCCCAGGCCCAGAGTCACATGACTGACAACATAACATCCTGCAATCTCCCTGCACCCCCATACCCACCACTCTACAAGCCTGTTGAATTGTAATAACAGTGAATATGAAAATAGTGATATTGATGTTAATGAAATCATTTAAGCATTTATTATGTGCCAGGTACCACATTAAAAGCTTTACATATAATCATTTAATTCCAAATTCATAAGTATTAAAATCCCATTTTATAGATGAAAAATCAAAAGCAAATAAGAAAATAACTTAATCCTAAATCATGTAGTTAATTAATTAGTAGTAGGGCCAGAATATCAACCCACTGCAAGTTCCATGCTCCTAAAACCACTATATGCTCTTATCCTATACTATTCCTAATGAGTGAGCAGCTAAAAAGTCACTGTACATGTAGGCAGACACTCCCAAGCCACCTTCTACCCACCACCCAGAGTTCCATGCCATACCTGGAAACAGGCATATTTGTAGACGGAGCCACCAGTAAGCTGTGGTACAACAGAGAGTGTAGCCACATCCACATACTGGTTAGGAAAGAGGAAGAGATCTACACAGCAGCCTTGGGCAACACATTCTTTGGCCAGTGTCTGATAGGCACCTGTCTGAGGCTGGAACAGAATCTGGGGAGGAATAGAAGGAAATTATCTCAAATCCATCCAATTTGAGAACTGTGTATGTAACACTTCGTAAGAGTTTGCAATAGCAGAACTTTTTCTGAAAGTCTACTAAGGGCTTAAGGACGAAATGAGATAGAGGTGCAGGAGTGGCAGAGAAGACCAGCAGTCACAGATATGATGTGGACATGCAGAGTGTCTAGTCCCAGACCCCCTACAAGAAAGCTAAGACACTGACAATGTGAAGAGTCATCCCCCCATCTCCCTAAGACTCTGACATTGTGAAGAGTCACCCCCCCATCTCCCAAACCCACACCTTTTCCTTGTCTGTGTTGATCAACTTCCTGTCGTCTCTGTTCTTCAGTTTCCCTGGGGCCTCTGCAATGGGCAGGGATGTGTGGAACAGAAACAGCTTCCCTGCACACTCAGCAGCCTAGGAAAGAAGAGAGGACTACTTGTTTATTCTTTCCTTTATTCATCCATTATTCATTCATCTGTCATTTATTCAGTGCCAACTATGTCAGGCTGACTCACTGGATAGTCAATAATCACTGAAGAAGCAGGTTGTATCTCAGGGGATATGATGGTCACAGGGAAGTGAGGAGGTTGTGGGGACACCAGCCTTACCTTCAGAGCCTCCATTCCAGCCTGGATAACTGGGGCAAATACTGTCTCCGTCTCCCTTGTGTCTGCAAACATTTCTGGAATCTGATCCAATAAGCTGAGGAGATAAGTGTTGGGAGGAAGTCAAAATTGCCATTTAGATTCCTTAGTCCTCAACTGTCTGAAGAATCACTTAGCCCCTTCTGAAAATCCCTGAGGCTTATATAAACCCTGTCTATCTGCTGATCCTGCTGATCAATTCTCTGGCTTTCCGTGGTTATACCCACCCCACCCTACTTCATCCCCACAGTCTAGCTCTTACCTTGTGATGACTGCCCGAGACTCATTGACATTGACCAGGAAGCCATCTAGCAGCGGCACAAACATATCAGCCACATCAGATACAACCATCATCTGTGGCTGGGCCAGTGAGCTCTTCACATTGTAGAAGTGGAGCACCTTATTATAGGTGACAAAGCCAACACGGATTGCTGACTCTTCTGCCCTACCATCCCTGCAGAAGGTGACACTGTTACCAAGACTTGCCATCTTCCCTACCATCCACAACTTCATGACATTAGGCTCCATCTGCTGAATCAACCCAGACCTTCCCCCCCGACTGTCGTTTTCCAAAGGAAGCACCTTGGCTCCATAACTCTCACCTAGGTAGAAAGTCTAACAGTGATTTGAGCTCCTCACAGAGGAGCCTAACAAGACCACTCCTGATGGCATTGTAGGAGACGTCAATCATGAAGATAAAGGCAGGAGGGCTAGGGAACTTATTGTTCTGCAAAGGAAGGAAATGTTGGGGGGAGAGGGATATTGGTAAGTAGGCAAGTTGACTATAGAGAATTCAGTATGAAAAGGGATAACCAAGGGGTAATGGAAATGAGCACAGCAATTCTTAGCTGTCTCATTATCCTCCACCCACTGCTCCTTCCCATGCTACCTCTCCTCACCTTGCAGTAATCTACAGTGGCCAAAAATTCATAAGAGCCCAGGGATAGCTCAGGACGGTCATAGGCATCCACACGTTTGCCGGTATGATCCAGATGTTGAAAATACTGGGGGGGAACTGTAGGAAGTATGGCAGTGTGTTACTCAGAAGTCCAGTCTCAGTCTTAGTAAGTATGACCCTGGCTGAGCTCACTCTGCCCCACCCATATGTAACCCTACCAACAGACCTCATCTTTCTCACTTGAAGGAGAACAATTAAGAGGCAATACATATCTTCTCCCCAACCCCAGCCTATATGAACATACCATCATTGATACAGCTGCAAAAGCAGCACTGGAAGCGCCTCCCTCCCTCAATGAACTGCATGAAGGGACACATGTATGCTTTGCAGCGATTGCAGCGCAAGGGGCCAGATTCCCCATGGTCGACAACATACGGTGAAGCCTAAGGAGCAAAGGGGAGGGACTCAGACATATAGGGAAACAATAGTGGGTTGAAACATGTGGCAATAGATAAGGAGGAACAACCTGGAGGGAGAAGGTCATGGCTCAAATATTCTGCTGGGGAGGGAGTAAAATGAAGGGGAATGACAACAAATGATAAAGGTAATGGTCACAGCAAGTCCTTAAAAGTTTATATTCTAGAGTTCCCTCTCCTCATCTCTAGAATTCCACTTCTTCTTAAAAATAGAAAAAGTACAGTAAAACTCTACCATACTAGGGCTGCCATGGGCATGTATGAGAAGATCAACATCTACCTAGGATTCTCATTTCTGGCTTTATCTTCAATCCCCTAGACTTTTGCCCTAGGGATCTTGATTCCTGCTTCCTTCCCCAGTCAAATATCTATGGTATTTGTCTTCCCCATCCCTGGGTTACTATGATACCTACTGATGTCCCAGGCAGATGTCATCCTATAGGTAAGAAGAGATCAGTAACCAAGTGTCCAATCAACCTCACTGAGACCCAAGAAGAGAGAAAGAAAAAGAGAGCAAGACAGAGAAAAAGCAGGATGTAAAGTGAGCCTTGAGCTTCCAGTTACAGAGAAATCTGTAAGTTTGATAAACTAGGCATGAATATGAAGATATCCTACCAAGGCCTACCAGGGCAACTGTTTACTTCCCTTTTCATCCTGATTTAAGATATTTGGACAGATCAGAGCCCAAACTAGGTAATGGAAGGACCACTGGATCCTAATCTATCTTTTTTTCTTATATTTTTTTCTAGCAACACTAATTTACATGGGATGATAAGATGGTACATAAGAAAAAAACAGAAAAATGTGCTTCTAATTATCTTTTTTTTTTTTAAGATTTTTATTTTATTTTTGCATAGAACTGGGGTGTAAGCCAGAGGTGCAGGAGGTGAGAAGATTCACCAAAGACAGAGTAGGGAGCAGAACAGGCGAATCTACTGAAATACACTGCCAAGGGGAGCAGCAGACAAAACAGGAGAAGTCTGCTGTGCCATGTGGGTCAGCTCCCTGGCTGGGGATCGAACTCAGGCTGCTTTGCAACAGGAGGGCCATCGCAGTGCTAACACTGAGACTTAACCCCTAGGCCACCAGAGAGGCCCTTAAGATGATAATATCTCATTATCTTAAGATAACCATGCTATGAGAGATTCCTGCATCTATTTCCTCTCCTACAAGTTGGTCTTGCCTTTTTTTCATATTGTTTGTTCTCCCTAAGTCCCTGCTCCCATCCATAATTTCTTGGGCTTTTGCTCTCATTCCTACTTCCTCCCCTTTCAGGCATGCGCCCTGGGATAACGTTATTGACAAATACCTTCCCCTCCCACCCAGTCAAGACTTCTTCCATTGTGACTGCCAGAATCACATCTAGGAAGAAGCCTTATCCCTTTCCCTCCGTCCCTTATGTTAGATTCTAGCCCTTTCCCTGACTCACCTCCTCTGGGGGCAGTCTTGCCAGGGGTTTGATGACAGCTGCCAGGGGCACCTGAGCCTGCTTAGCCATATCAGATGTGCAAGGGATATTATAGGATGTGCATCGGATGTATCGGGGACTTGCATTCCCTAAAGGAGGAGGTAGGAGACCTGAGTCAGATAGCAGAATTCCTCCAGATGCCAGCTATTCATTGCTGATCCACCCCACAACCCCACAAATACTAGAACTGATGGTTACTTTTTCCCACTAAGACCAATGAGGGACTGGTCTCTGATCAGAGACTGACAAAAGCCCCACCTGCAAGCTGATATTTTGGAGAAAAAAGCCCCACAGAGAGGAGTTAATGCCCTTCTCACCTTGGTCTTTCACCAGGAAGTTGGTGGTAACTAAGGGTGGCACCTGGCCCCGTACTCCAGTAACAAATGGCTCTGAACCCCGGTTGTTCCTGTCATCCTCAATAACCTGAATCTGCGGGGAAGAAGTGAAATGAGTGACGTGACCAAAAAAAAAAAAAAAAAAGGAAGTACCAGGTCCCAGAGAACGAGGAGAAATGCTGGAGCTGCCGTACAGAAACTAAAAATTTGCGAGAAATACCTCATGCACCAGGTATGCCACCTTCTGGATATCATAGAAAATGCTATAATGCCAATTTCCCACTCCACATTCAGCAGCAAAATGCTGGATAGGCAACACTGAGAATGAGCTTTTTTAAGAATCATTCCAAGGCCCAATCATGGTGATCACCCTGTTTTCCCTCCCCCAAGGAAAGCTCCAGCTCTAACCACAAACCTTCAAACAAGATCAGATTCCACTCTCCTCCCCCATTGATCCTTTCCCTCCCCACCTTTCCCCAAGACACATTCTAAGTCAGAGCAGAAAAACAGACGACAGTTACCATGTAAAAATGAATCTACCTGGAATGACTCTACACTCAATGGAAGTAGAAGGGGAAGGGTGAGGAGAGGATTAAACAGCCAAAAATGATTAGGTAAGGTGAGGAAGCAGATGCTGCCCTATTGTCAGGTAAGCATCAGTGTGTAAATATGGGAGAAGAGGATAAGTACCCAATCCTTATAACCCAATCCTCAGTCCCCCACACTTCCACAGATCCAACAAAGGGAAGTCTTTGCAAAAGATTTGCAAAGCATGTAATCAGATCTTTGTGCAGGCTGATTACCTTTGATCAGTTAAAGATGGGTTTAGTAAAACCAGAAAAAGTAAAGGGAGAATAAGACTCCATATAACATAGCAGAAAAAGCTGAAGTTTAGAAATACATCAGAGTTAAACAGATTCTCCCCAGATGAAAAAGTGGCCCATATTCTCCCAAACTAGCAATCTCTTCCCCTGTAAGAAATGCCAGTATTCCAACTTGTAGATTAGAAGCCACCTATCCAAATGTTTCTCCACAACAAGCTGCAGACATATCAAACCCAAGGGGAATCTATTGCTCAACTTTTTTTCCTATACATGTCACGTGCAGGCTCCTGGAAGAGCCACCGGGACAAAAAACAAAGCTTAACATGTCCCACCCTTAGAGCCTGACCTCTACTACCCCATACTTAAGGTGCTGCTAACAGCTTGCTAGTTCTTTATTACATGGTGACTTGAAGCATGCACATCCTTCTAGTTTAAAAAAGCAGGGGTCTAGAAGGTCTAAGGGAATAGGATGGAGAGGGATGGACATGGTGGATGAGGTGAAAATGGGGTCACAGGCATGCATGGGTGGCACTAACACAGGGATGACACGCACACACACCCCCACCCCCTGCACTTACTGGACTAGGAATGGCATCAGGGTCTATTCTGTGCCTGGTTTTCTGCTGAGGAGGCAGCTCATTGAGTTGCTTTTAGTGTTTTAATAATAAAGGCAGCAGGGAAATACAGGGAGGGAGACAAAAGAACAAGAAGCAGATGTTACTTCTCTCAACCCTGATGAATTAGCTATGAACAGCTGGGAGCCCAGCTCATACTGCTGAAATCAGGCCTCCTGTAGGTCAGAAACTTCTGATCCAACATAGAGGCTTTAATGGCTTAAACCATGATGTAGAAAGATAAGGAAGGGGGCAAACAGGAGTTATACAGGAGCAGCTGGAAGAAATCTGAAGAAGGAAGTAGAATGATGCTCCTTCCAAAAGGCCAAACCTCCCATATCTAAGGACTACTGTTACGCTGAAAGAAACCGCCTCTCACATCCAACCAGACTCTCCTTCTCACTGAAGGAGGGAAAAGGAAGAAGGGGTAGTTTAACCCTCTTGGGTCCCTCTTTGCTAACAGGGTCCCTCACCATGGTAATTCCCCAAAGGAAGAGGGAAAAGAACAGAATGGAATATGACAATGGCTAAGCATGGTAAGATTATTGACATAGCAAATGTTGCAGACAAAACTATAAAGTGGCCCCAAATTGGGAGAACAGTCCCAGCCTCTATTCCAAGTATGATAAAGAAAGGCCTGAGGATTCTGTTGGTTTCAAGGGTGAAATGCCTCTCTTCCTAGGAGAAGTAGTTCCCCCATATTGCCCCTGTAAACTTAGATCACTTTTCCCCAAGCACACATCAGGAGCCTAGCAAACAAAAGTATAGGAGGCGTCTTCCTAAAATACTATCCAAGTAGGGGCAGAGAGAAAGCAGTGAGGCTTTCCTTCACTTGACACCTAACACTGGAGAATCCCCACTGATTCTACCCACTAGAGCTCTTCTACCATATTTAAGAGGACAAGACCTGGACCCAGCCACTACTTCACAGAAAGGCAGAGGTTACCATGCTATGTCCAATAGTGACAAAATTTAAAATTCAACCCAGAGCTCCACTGACACTATTGGTCACTGGCTTCCCTTCTTTTCCTACCCAGCTATGGAGTAAAAGTGCCTCCAAAAGACTTCGGGGGCCTCAAGTTCCAGTTCAAAAAGTCTAAAAGTATGTCTAGGTTCTAAACCTACTGATCAATGAATAAAGAAAGAAAATAATCAGGTAATATTAGCCAAACATCTCATCCAGGTTGACTCACTTATTTGACAGTCACAAACTCCTTCCCCAGGACCACATAAGTATCCACTTACAGGGCTTGGGATGGCATCGGGGTCCAGGCGTTTAGGAGGCAGTGGTTGAGGAGGCCCAGGCTGACTGCCAAAAGTGGGTGCTCCAGGGTAGGGGCTTCCATAATTAGGTTGAGAGCCCCTGCCTGGTCCAAAGGAACCTGGGAAACAAGGGTACAGGTTTGATAAAGTCACAATCTCCTCCCAGTTTTTCTTAAGGCCTCCTAGAAATGACTGGACTCCTATAAAGGTAAAGTTATTGGATTCCTTAATGACGATGGAAAGACCACATTATCTGAACAAGAAAAAAGAATGCTTTATACCCCCCATAGCTTAGTAATAATACTCTGAAGCTGTCCATCTAGTTTACCACTCAGCAATAAATACTAAAAGCAAACAAAAACAAACACCTGAATATCTAAAGTCTTTGGCGCCTAAAGAGACCTGTGGAAAAACTCACCATTTTGTTGCAGCTGATAGCCCGGCTGTGGGGAGGAGTGCATAGGTGGTGGTGGTCCTGGGGGCCCAGTCATCTGGGTGCCAGAGGGAAGAGCTTGAGTAGGTGGTGAAGACACATGGTTGGGCTGGCTTATTGGTGGACCCCCAAAGCTCTGTCCAGGTAGGAGGGGACCAGTCATCGAAGGCATCCGGGGACCCCCTGCATTTGGTGGTGTGAAGCTGGAGGCCTGTGGTGGGATAGATCGCTGGGGAGGCTGGGCCCCAGGATGACCCTGGGCCTGGCTAAGGGGAAGAGCCTGGCCCTGAGGATAGGATCCATACAGACCAGAGTTAGGGAAACTTCCTGAGGCTGAGGCCAGTGATGTTGGTGGGCCTGAGAAGTAAAAGAGGTAAAGTCAAGAATCCCAGTCATTCTGCCTCCTTGTTCAGTAAAACACTTTTTCTCGCCATATAAGAAGGGTAGGAATGAGTATCCCATCTTCTGGGACTCAGAGGCACAAGAAACAAAAGGGGCTCAGGTATACCCCTGCCTCTAAAAAGAAGGGGACAGTGATATTCCTGTGGTCATAACTACTCACCGTAGCCCACCCCTGAAGGAGGAGGGACTGGGGCCACAGCACCACTGATCTGCATTCCGGCAAGCTGAGCAGTCACCTGTGCACTTGTTGGGGGAGGGCCATAGGGCTGAAGCACAGCTGGTTGGCTGACCACAGGGGCCAGTGGGGCTGATCCAAATGACTGAGACCCAGGAGGCCTGTGAAGAGAAGGAAGGCAGAGGTGACTAGTGGACTGGGACTTCCTTCAAAGCTGGCAGGCACTCCAAATCATAAAAGGAACGATATTGTTTGTGCAGCATTTTACTCTCAACCTGGGCTCATTTGTGGCATCAAATTTTTGTATACTTGTGGATAAATTATATTCCTGATACTCTACACTGTGACTATTCATGACAAATCTTGTTTTTAATTAGGTTTATGTCACAAAATATGCAAAGTACTCTCAGATCAAACACTATTTACTCTGCTAGTTAGATGATTATCTCCTCTGTCTCAATCCTTTGTTGACAAACCACCTCAGGTTTGTAACTAGAAGTTTTACGATCAGAAGTCCTAAAGGAATTCAAAGGGAAGGTGCACAGAAGTATAATATAACAGGCATTTAATGCAAAATCAAATAAATACACTGATTGTTCAACTTTAAAACCAAAGTATTTATTATTTTATCCTGTACAAGGTGTTAGAAAAGTCTGTAAGCTCAGAGGAGCAGGTCAGCCAAGTTTGGCATTCTCTACTAATCAGAAAGATAATGCTAACTTGCCCAGATAAAGACAGAGAAACAGGACATAATCAAGTTGCCTTCCAGCTGGGTCTATCTAGCAAAGCCTTGTTACTCGGGTAGTGGCATTGGATGCTCCCATAGATGGCATATTTATTTATTTTTAAAGATTTATTTTATTATGCATACAACAGCTGGGGTGCAGGCAAGAGGTAGGGGGGGGGGAGGGAATTCACCAGAGACAGTGGGGAGCAGAACAGGTGGATCTACTGAAATACACTGCTGAGGGGAGGAGTGGGTGAGACAGGAGAGGTCTGCTGTGCCATGTGGATCAGCTCCCTGGCCAGGAATGGAACTCATGCTGCAATGGCTGTGATAGCTTCATAGTGCTGAGACTTAACCACTTGCACCACCAGGGAGGCCCCCTAATTAAACATATTAATGTAGATATACATGTTTTTTTTTAAAACTTGTTTTTATAGTGTTGTTGAGAATACTCATATATTTAATGTTTATATATACATGACTTTTCCTGAGTGAAATTACCAGGTTATAGAGTACATATATTTTCCATTTTAATAGGTAATTTCAAATTATTTTCCCTTCGTAGTTGTATGATTTGCTTCTGGCAACCAATGGAAAAGAGTCTCTGATACTTATCCTCTGATATCTTCAGCAACAAGGTCAGATTTCTTTTTTTTAAAAGGCTTATTTTTGCATACAAGTGGGGTGCGGGCCAGAGGTGTGGGGCGGTGAGAAGGTTCACCAGAGACAGAGTGGGGAGCAGAACAGGCAGATTGACCAAAATACACTGAGGGGAGCATTGGGGGGTACAGGAGAGGTCTGCTGCCCCTTGCGGGAATCTCCTCAGCTGGGCTTCGAACTCTTTCAGCAGCTGCTGACAGCTCCACAGCACTGCGCTTAACCTGTTGCGCCACCAGGGAGGCCCCAATAGGGTCAGATTTCTTATGTGGCCAATCTGATGGATAAGTAGGAGAACTTTGTGGTTTAGAATTTGCATTTTTTTTGGGGCCTCCCTGGTGGCGCAGCAGTTAAGCACTGCGCTGTGGAGCTGTTCGCAGCAGCGATGCGAGTTCGACACCCGGCCAGGGAGAATCCCGCATGGTGCGGCAGACCTCTCCTGCCTCGCCCGCTGCTCCCCTTAGCAGTGTATTTCTGATCTGCCTGTTCTGCTGCCCGCTCTGTCTCTGGTGAACCCTCTCGCCGCCCCACACCTCTGGTCTGTACCTCAGCTTGTATGTATAAATAAATAAAAAAAAAAGAATTTGCATTTTTGTCTTTACTTATGAGGTTGAACAGCATTTTATTATGTTCTTTGGTCATGAGTACATGTTCTTTTATAAATTAACTAGTTTTTTCCCAATACTTTTTCAACTGGTCTTATTGATTAGTGACATACTATTACATGTCCCAGATACTATTTTTTATGTTTATATCTATTTTGTGTGTAAATATCTTTTTCTACTCTGGAACTTGTCTTTCCAATGTCTTCTCAACAAACATTTCAAAAAATAACCAACTATGGTGGAAACAACTTAAAAGTCCATTAATAGATAAATGGACATTTATCAGATAAAATCCATAAGATGGCTACACAATGAAATATTATTTGGGCATAAAAAAAGAATAAAATATTGATACATGCTGCAACATAGATGAACATTATGCTAAGTGAAAGAAGTTAGTTTAAGAGGGCCTCCCTGGAGGCATAGGGGCTAGTCTCAACACTATCACCGCCAAGGCTTCAGTTTGATCCCTGGCCAGGGACCTATCCACATATGACACAGCAGATCTCTGCTGTCTAACCCGCTGCTCCCCTTAGCTGTGTATTTCAGTCAGTCTGCCTGTTCTGCTCCCCACTCTGTCTCTCCTGAATCCTCTCACCCCCCCCACACCTCTGGCCTACACCCAGTTCTTCTATGCATAAATAAATAAATAAATATAAAAAAAAAAGAAGTCAGTTTCAAAATATCGCATAGTATATGATTCTATTCATATGAAAGTTCAGTATATAGAGGAATCTAGAGACAAAGTATATTAGCAGTTGCTTAAAGTTGGAAGAGTGAGGGATTGAAGGAATTGCTACTACAAATAGGGGTCTTATTTAGCTAAAGGATACAATGTTTCTTCTTGTAGTTCTAAAATATGTTCACAAACTTGTGAACATACTAAAAACCATGAATTGTATACTTGAAATGAGTGAAGTGCATGGTATGTGAAACAGCTCAATAAAGGTGCTTTTTAAAAATCCAACCAAATAAAATTGCCCTAAAATCTCACAAGCCCCTCACCCCAAGCTTTTCCACCTCTTTTAACCAAACATTATAAAAGAATTGACAAAAATACTTTAGTATTTTTCTCTCTCTTTAAAAATCCTTTCTGATTCATTTTCCATTTTTTTCCCATAGTCTAGCTGTTAGTTTTTTGTTGTTTTTTTTTTTAAAGGTTTATTTATGCATGTAAGAACTGGGGTGTAGGCCAGAGGTGCAGGGGGTGAGAGGATTCACCAGAGACAGAGTGGGGAACAGAACAGGCGGATTTACTGAAATACACTGCTGAGGGGAGCAGTGGGTGAAACAGAAGAGGTCTGCTGCTCCATGTGGATTAGCCCCGGATGATTGAACTGGCCGGGAACCGAACTCATGACTCAGTGGCTGGTGATAGCTTGATAGCGCTGAGACTTTAATCCCTGTGCCACCAGGGAGGCCCCCATTAATTCGTTTTGTTTTGTTTTTAAAGATTTATTATTTATGCATACAAGCTGGGGTGTAGGTCAGAGGTATGGGCTGGTGAGAGGATTCACCAGAGACAGAGTGGGAAGCAGAACAGGCAGATCAACTGAAGTACACTGTGGAGGGGAGCAGCGGGTGAGACAGGAGAGATCTGCTGCGCCATGTGGGAATCTCCCTGGCTGGGTATCGAATTCCTGCTGTAGTGGCTCTGGATAGCTTCACAGTGCTGCACTCAACCCGGTGCGCCACCAGGGAGGCCCCCATTAGTTGTTTTTTTAACCAAGATCGATACATGGTAAACTCTTAATCTTTGACTGGAAATGTCTTTTTTCAGCGGTGCCCCTTTTTTGTCTGAATTGAAGAGTAGGGCAGTGGTTGACATCCCAGCAGCAATCTTTACAGGAAAAGTATGATCAGACTGTCCACCCTAGAATTTCTTGTTTTCAAAGTATTTTTGTCATGATGGCCAGTCACATTTCTGTAATTTACAAATGATACTAATTCATCCTCAGGTAATACTCTATGCTGAGAAAATAAACCTCACTAGTCTATTTCTTGGGGGGAAAAAATTCATTTCCAGTACCTACAACCTGAAAAATAAAATACAAACAAATAGACAAAGAGAGAAGGAAAGCTAAGAAAATGGCAAAGAAGAAAAAGAAAAGGAGATAGACCCTCATTCATTCCTAATCCTTCTAGTTTCATCAAACCAACTTTAGGTTGACCCAAGTACCTACCTCTGCATCTGAACAGTGGAGCTTGGCCCATTCTGTATATCTCCTTGGCCAATCTGGCCATATGCAACTGCAGCCTGGCCACAAGGGGCCTGTGCTGTCGAGACTGGAGGTGCCCCTGAAGAAGGTGGGGCTCTTGACACACCTGAGGGTAAAAGGCAGAAACTAAGTGATTGGGAAATAACCTTCTCTCCACCCTAAGCAAGAAATACAGACTAAGCAGACTTTCCTTGGCGCAATACCACAAGCTTTGTAATGAAAAGGATACCATCAACACACAACTCTAGCTACAGCAGATTCTGAACATGACTGCCCAGCCAGACAGCCTTTACTCTCCTAGACAGGTATGCTAGGGTAGTGCCTTTCTGTGGTCACCATACACTATCACTCGATTTAGGGCAATCCAATGTTCCCACCGCAGACAAAAATGTCAGTTCTTTTATGGAAAGATTCCTATCTCAGAAACTTGGAGCATACATGAGAAGGCACAGAAGATGACCAAGTAAAATCCTGCACTAGGCTGTAAAGAAAGGTATCTCTTGAGAAGCCTATTCTACCTACCTTTTCTTCAAACATTCTACTTATAATCATCTTCTTTTCATCCAATTCTAAGTGTGGATGCTCCCTTAGCTACAGAGAGTGTTTCCATAGATTGGAGACTTTATTTCTGCCAGTAGTTCAGTCAGAAGAGTGTGGCCCATTAGTGCAGCCACCTGTGTCTTTACAAAAGTTTTACTCCACCTTTCTCACTCATCAGAGCTGCTGTCAAAGTTACTTCTACTACCCCTAACTATCTTTCTCATGTGAAATAAAGGAAGAAAGCAATTAGTTATTTGGCACATCACTTTGGACATGTTACTAACTCTATTCAAACTATTGTAGTTCTTTCCTCTACCACCCTCAGTAGAGAGCAGACAATGTAGAACCTGCCTACAGGACCATGATTAATCTGAAACTGCTCACTAGCCATCACAGGGCCAAATATGTTTTCCTCTCAGTAACAAAGCTTCTTCTTGAAGCAATACCAAATTCCACCTTGATAAACTAGGACTTGAAAAATCAGAGTGAAATCTGTCCAGCCCAAGTCTCAACCCAGACTAAGGCTCTTCCAAAGACCTGAGACCTACTCTTACCATTTCATGAATATTTTTCAAAGTTATAATCAAAATAATACTGTCCTCATTTCCCAAATACCTATGCTTCTTTATTGTATTCATTTTCGCATACCCCTTTATGGAATTTACTCCCTTAAAGAGCATAAAACACTAGGCATACTCTAAGTCATCTGCTAGCTTAACCAAAGATCTATTGCTAACCATTTTCTAAAAAGCCCTTAAGGATAATATGTAGAATAGTGGCCACTTTTCTGGAAAAGTAACATAAAAGCTAAACACTGACCCTAAGGCAGGACCAGATTAGTCTTTTCTTATTGCCGTGATATTACAGAGCATCTAAGAAGTGAAAAAAACTAAAGAAAAGAAAAATGAATGATATCAGCAGGAAGACATAAGAGTCATCAAACATTGGGCACTCAAGCACCATACTCTTCCTCTATTAACTAGCTCCCCATGTCTGGAGCCACTTATGAATAGAACCATCAGTCCAATGAGAAGAATTATCAATATACAAGACAGACAATGATTTCAGGGAGACTTAGGCCAACGGGAATATTTAATCCTAGCACAGGCTCTGAAGGAGTTATGGCCACAACCCTTCCATCCAGCTATGAACAATGTATTCAGGTGAGGCCGCACAAGGTGGTACCCACAGGAAGTGAACTGGAAGGCTCCTGCTATATGTCTTCAGGCAGAAATACAGTAACCTTATGTAAAAACAGTGAAGAATAGACTATCCACAAAATTCTCTGTGACAGCCAGATTCATGTTCCTCAATCCCAGTTTCCCCAACTCTCTACGCAGCTCAGGTGGGGCAATCAACCTAACCTGGAGACTCTACTGATTACCATTCTTAGCTCAAAGGAAACTTGGAAACATACCTGGGGGAGGTGCTTGTTGATAGCCTGGTACTGGACCATTGTAGGTACCATAGGGAGTGGGGGGTACTGTAGATCCTGGTTGTCCACCATAGCTGGATTGATGATACCCTGGGTAGATAGGTTGGGGCTGCCCAAACGGCGGCACAGGTGGAGCTGACTGGTTGACGTTCATTATGAGAGCATCCCCAACTTGGTCTCACCTATTAGGTGAGGGAGGGGGAGGAATTAGTCAAAAGCAATGTCCTATTCAGGGTAGAAAGTAGAGATAAAAAAGGACCTTATCAAGCAGTGATCAGTCTAAACATTCCCACACTACCACAGGATCTTTGTCATTGTCTGCTCTAGTCAGTAGCCAGATCTCCTCCTCAGAGTAAGGATTCTGTTACTCTGAACCCCATGTTTGTCACTCCCAAGGGGGTATAAATTTCAACTTCAGATAGGCTCAATGGAATGAAACAGCAGCCTCCATTCCCTAGTGGTATGATTTCTAGTGTCCAGGCACACAAGGAGTCCTGTGGCTGATGAACTACTGTGTTATTACAGGTAAATGAAACAATGTTCCCACTTTTTATTGATTCATTCTAGCATCGATTTATTCAACAAACACTTAAAACCAGCTAATGTGTTAGTCATTTTTAATCAGTTAATTTTCCTCCACTCAAGACAAATTTTAGAGTGAATAATTAGAAAAATGACATTATTTAGCTAAATGGCAAACATTTAAATGCTATTCCATCCCCAGTCTTCCCACCCAAAAAGTGTATGTACCTTAGAAGTTAAGAATTGAAATCACTATATGTAAAGGATACCTGGAAACTCTAGCATGGTACTAGAACAGAACTGACACTGCTCAGACACACAAAAATTTCTCACAATAACCTGGGAAATAGTTCAAAGATCAGTGGCAAAGTTAGATTTCATGGGGAAAAAAAAGTTCACCTTCTCCCTTAAGCACAGAGACTATGAGTATTCCAAACACCCATGCACTTCTCCAAATCTCCTTTTTGCTCTTCTTAAGATGCTTGTCATGAATCTATGCCACCATCAAAATTAAAATTACCACAATTTGCTTAGTGATAGAAAAATGAATGAGATAGCCTTTCCAGGGTCCTTCTAAGAACAGGGCTCTCTGATCACATCTACTCTGAACAGCTTATCACTCCAACTTGCCCCAAAGCAAGAAGGTTCCCAGGAAGCTGGATGGCTCACGCCTCTGAGTCAAACAATGGGCCTCTCTCCTCACTGGGAAGGACCACCTTGACTATGGAAAAGCTGAGCTGCTCATGAACCAAAACTCTAAACTCAAAGCTATCTCAGGAGCTGTTCTTTCAAATCCCAAACCTTGCACAGGTCAGCACTGTTTGACAGTGGTCTATCCTCTCCCCTCTATCTTGCTAAAATCAATGCGGGGGAGTGGGGGAACGAAAGGAGCTTCTTCTCCAGGAAATAATTCTCTCACACACATGCACGAATTTGGAGTCCAGCACGAGTCTAGAGTCGAGCTCAACTCTCCACTCCATTCTGAACGGACAGTCAAGGGTGACAACCAGGGGGCGGGGCAAGCTTCCTAGTACTCGCAAAGTCGTAGAGCCGTGGAGGCTGGGAGAGACGGGGATAAAGATCGAAAAGCAAAACTAGCTTTTCGGACCCCGAAGAAGTAGAGACCTGGTACATTGAACCTGGAGATCGAGCGTCCTGCGCCCTTCAACAAGCTCGGGGCAGGAAGGAGAAGCCGGAATCTGGGCCGGGAGGAGAGAGGGAGGGAGGGTCTAGGACTGATCCATGGTTGAGAATGCGTTAGTTAAGGGTCTCTCCCGGGTACCGCCCCCGGGCTCCTCCCTTCCTTTTCAGGTCGGACCCCGATCTGGCCAGTAATCCCGGGCCTCTCTACTTTTCTACCCACCAGTCTCCCGAAGCCCCTCCTCACCCGGCTCCAGATCCAGGTTCGACTTCGTTCCTAACGTCAATGCTCCCAGGCTCCACTTCCGGTTCCGAGGGGTTCGGCGCGTCATCCCCGGAAGTTCCGCCCCCACGCTTCAGAGCCGGGACACTCCTCTGCCACGTCTGCAAGCTGCACACGCTCAGGAACCCGGATGCCACGCACGCGCCCTTCCCTTAAGCATGGCCGCCTCCTGAAAGACTCCGCAGATTCATATGCATTTGCGATATGTGTATTTTTTAGATGTCCTTGTGACCTTATGGTCCCACCAGCCGAGCTGCAACTGAGAAAGTTAAGTGAAACTATTTTAAGTAATGCCCGCTCAATCCGCCTTTGACGTATTAGTGACCTCTGATCTAGAGTTCTGTAACTACTTCCTGCTGACCCCTGACCTCATTGATTTACGTCTGAGGACTCTGCTCACCTCTTTTGCTGGTCAGGAAATTTGAAAAACTTATTTTGGCAAAGGGCACTAGTAATCCTTTTGGGCTTCAAGTTGGCGCTCTGAATTCCATAGCTTGAGTAGTTAAATCTTTGCCTCAGCTGCCTGCCTTTGTGAAATGGAGAGACTACTAAATGTTCATCTAGTAGTTTTTTTCAGAAGATGGAATTAGACAAGTTACATAAACTGCCTAACACTATAGTAAGTACTCAGTAATAGCCAGCTGTTAACCATTTTTTATACAGCTTTTTGGTTTAAATGCAGACAGGGATGATGTCTGCTGTCAGCTTCCTACTGGAAGAACTGACAGTTCCTGGAGTAATTTTTTATGTCATTTAATAACAGTACTTGTAGCTAGTATTTATAGGGTTTTAAAGGATATACGTGATAACATTTAATCCTTTTGTTGCAGGGCAGGGAGAGGGGCACCCCTGAAACCCCAGACCTGCCCTGGTCTAAATGGGCTCTGCCATCCGCCACATCAACACAAAACATACAGGATACCCCCCAACCCCACCCCGTGGAAACAGACCCCAATACAATTAGAAAAGACAGAGAAGACAAAGAATATTTTCTAAATCAAGCATCCAATGTTATCCAACTCCTCGTGGGTAAAAGTCCACCCAAACGGGATTGGCCCATAGCAAGTCTCGAAAGCCTGCCACAAGTCTACAACAGCTTATGTCAGGTACCCACACGTAAGAGTCAGAAACAGCCAGACAATTCTGGGAGAAACCAAAATACCTTTCGGCAGGGACCCATCCAAAAGGGTCAGAAACAGTCAGACAATTCTGAGAGGAACAGAACAAAATCAAAACCCAAATTAACATAGCCATCATTAACTTCCCCATGGGTCTCTCACCCACATCTCTTTCAATCAGTCCAGGCCAGTGCAGCTTCTTTACTAGTCTCTCTGCTCCTCGGGCCTCTTCTGGCTTTCCATCCTTCTTCCGTCTCCTTCTGTCTTCTGTGTTCTGTGTCTCCTCTGTGTGTGTCCTCCATGTGTGTTCTCTGTATGTGTGATCTCTTCTCAGCTTCTTATATCCTACTCAGTTCCACCCTACCTTGGGTGGGACAGGGAACCTGGGACACACCCTTTCTCCTAGGGGACCACCCTGTTGTTACACTTTGAATAATTTGTTTTTTAGCACTGCTGTGTGCCAAGCTATGTTCTTGGTTCTGGGGATACAATAATGAACAAAATAAATTTTTTTTTAAAGATTTATTTATTTATGTATGCAAGAACTGGGGTGTAGGCCAGACAGGGGGTGGTGAGAGGATTCACCAGAGACAGAGTGGGGAGCAGAACAGGCAGATCTACTGAAATACACTGTTGAGGGGAGCAGTGGGAGAGACAATTGGGAATCTCCCTGGCCAGGGATAGAACTCGTGCTGCAGTGACTGCCGATAGCTTCATAGGCTGAGACTTAACCCCTTGCACCACCAGGGAGGCCCCCAGACAAATATTCTTGTGCTCATATTGTTGACAGCAAATAATAGTTGTTTTGAGGTTCAAGGTGAAAATTGAAAAAACTGCACTTCTGGTCTGTGCTAGCAACGTTAATAATAAATAGGTAGATTGTTCCTGTCCTCAGGAGTTTATAATTGCGGTCAGTGGTTCTCAAAGTGTGATCCTGGGATCAAGAATATCAGTATCATCTGGAAACTTGTTAGAAATACAGATTTCAGCAGCTGAGCAGTAGTTTTATTTCTTTGGTTTGTGGGTGAAAGATGAAGGAGCTGTTCCCCAGTGGGGAAACATCCTGGGCTTTAAATCAGCTTTGTTGTAAAACCACTTGTTCTGAAATAAAACTCGATTGGAAATGTGGGGGGGAAAAAGAAATAAAAATTTCAGACACTTCCCCAAGATATATTGAATCAGAAATTCTGGAGGTGAAGCCAGTAAGCTATAGTTATTAATAGGCCCTCCATTGTGCATTTAGGATTGAGATTATCCAGTCTAGATTCATAATTTGTCAGATTCAACTAACATTCTTAAGTATCTGGCTGGGTCCTCTAGGATCTCCTGGACTGAGCCATCTACTAGCATTTTCACATAATTTATCCCATTTAAATTTCATATCAGCATAGGCAAGTGGGTTTCCCCTGTCTTTTTTAAGGCTGTTCTCCTAGTAAATGGGAGCGGCCACATTCGTAGTTTCTTGAGGATGGGATGTTGCATTTTATTGGTTTCTGTATCCCCATTCTGGTTCTCAATCATCTGTTGGATTATTAAAATCATCTGTGGTACTTTTAATTAAAACTAGCAATGCCATCTACCTACTAGACCAATAAAATCAGAATTCTCAGGACTGAAGTCTGAGAATAATTTTTATATATTAATAATATATAACAACATTAGTAAGTGTTTCATGACACAAACATCTAACCCTATAAACTCTTATTTCAGGGAGCCAATAACGTTAAGAGTTTTCCAGGTGATTCTAATTGGCACTTAATTGAATACCACTGGTATAGTACAATGGCTGACATTTAACTGTCACCCATTAAATGTTTGACAAGTGAATGAATGGATGTTTAGATACTTTTTTTACTGATAAGGTCAAGAACTGCCCAAGGTAATACAGCTAATAAATAATGGAACAAGAGTCAAAGTCCAGTTATTCTGACTCTAAAACCCAAATGTTTTCTATGACTGCATCATACACCAAAGCAAAAAACATCTAGTACACTAGGAAAGCAGCTATTCGAGGAAACTCTGTAGTATTGGTAATTATAGTTACAGCATCATAATGTTATGTTTTATTACAGAAATATTTCATAACATAGGGCATATTCAAGTAATGGAATCTTAAAAATAAGTAGATCCTTTTATCATTAGCATGGGTTGGCATGTTTATGACTACCCATCTATGTTCACCTTTCCACGATTACCTGTGTATTGTAAGAAATAATTGAATCCGTAAACAGTTATTGAGCACCCATTATGTCAGTCTGTAGGCTGTTCATTGTTGCACATAGTCCTTGCCTTCAAGTTTCTCACAGTCTGAGGAGGAGACTGGCCTATGAACCAACTGTGATCTTGGGTGGGAAAAGTACTAATAGCATAATGAACAAGATACTTTGTTGCCCAGAGGAAGAGAGGATTAATTCTGTAGGTAGGGAGTTAGGAGACAGGTAGGAAAGCCTTAACCAGAGAAGTATCAGCTCAACTGAGCCAGACTTGTGTGACAAATCTAGCAGTTCCTTGGAATTGAAGCCCCTATTGCTGACACTCTGAAATGAGCTTTGGAGGAAAACAGTCCATGTATCCTATCAGGGAAAGCACACTTGCTGAAAGGGTATTGAGCCCAGAGGTGGTATTCTGAATCCTGAGTAAAGGCCCATGCAGGGGAATGGGGGACAGGGGAGGGCAGAAGTTTTCACTATAATTAGCTCTGGGAGTATACAGTTGGGGGAGGAAGGGGAGTACAGCCGGTAACTATTTTGAGCACAGTTCAGATTGACAGGACACGTGTGCTGGACTCTACTGATCCCAGGGCCAATTTGCCTGCCTGTGGTGTCGGGGGAGGGGGCGAAGGCCTGGGACAGCAGGAGCTGGACAGCCAGACAGGCCGGACGGGGTACAAGCACCTCGACTTCTCTCTCTGGGGCACTGTCCAAACTCCGAGGGCCATAAGCCAATCTGAGCGATGGGTGCTGAGGAGAAGGTGCTGGTCACACTGTCAGGGGGAGCCCCCTGGGGCTTCCGACTTCAGGGGGGGGCCGAGCAGAGGAAACCTTTACAGGTGTCCAAGGTAAGGGAAAGCCCCTAAATTGAGGTTTCAGGAAAAGGGGAACCTATGGGAACCTGGGAATTCGTGTGGTGACCCATCGGGAAGAAGTGGGAGGTGAAAAAGGGAATGGGGGGGGGCAGGATCGCATGTTCAAATCTAGTGGGGGGGAATAATGTTTGAGCATAGGCTTCTTGGCGGGGGTTACTTGAAGTGGAAATTCCTGGTTCCTGGAAACGGAGAGAAAGATTGCCTTAGTTTCCTGTGGCGCCATTGTAGAAGAGGCATGAGTCTGGCCATCCAGTCTGCTCTCCTGGATCTGTGCCTCCATTCCAAACTCCAGGAATGTAGGGAAGGTTCTAATTTCTCTCTAACTGAATGTGATGAGCTGAGGCTCTCTCACCCAACCCAGCTCAGCCCAGCCCAGTCCAGCCCAGCCCTGCCCTGCCCTGCCCATGCCTTCAGTGTGCCTCTTTCCCTGAACAGATCTTTTCTCTTACTGGGCAAGATGGTTTTTTTAAGATGCTGGGAGGGTTATGGCAAGATCAGCCCTGTCAGATGAAGTTGTTGCCCTTTTGGATTTCACTAGACAAGTTTAGTTTTCTTAACTGTAAGATGTGGTAAAATACAGTAATTCATAGGACCATTGTAAGAACTTAATGCAATAAATACATGTAGAGTTCTTAGCATGGTGCCTAACATTTAATAAGTACTCAATAAATGGTAGCCACTATTATTACTCTCACATGTACGTGTGAATGCACACATGACACACATACACATACAATCACAACCTCCCAGAATTTGCTGGACTCCTGCCAAACTGGAATGCTATTGTAAAATCTTGACTGTGTAGACAGTGGCACCTGGGATTACAAGGCCTAGAAGAGAGCTATTGACTAGTATATTGGAGGAAAATCTTGAGGGGCTATAAACACAATTTCCAGTATCTTTCCCCTGTAGTTTCCCACAAGTCTCTTTACTTAGTCATAGCATTGCCTCCCCTCATGTGATGTATTACTCTCTCCAACCTGCATCTTCTCCCCTCTAAATAAGTCCCCTCAACTGCAGTCCTGTGCCCCGCCCTACGCTTTTTCAACCTGAAAAGTGAAATTACCTCCCACAGGGTCCTTCCTGTCCTAATTCCCTTCAATCTATTCCTCCTTGGAGCCCTCCCTCACCTGCAGTCTGTCTTCAACACCTTCCCAGATCCGAAGACGCAGCCAGGCTGGCAGAGCAGGACTCCGGGAGCGGGACCAACTTTTGGCCATCAATGGGGTCTCCTGCACCAGCCTCACTCATGCCAGCGCTATGAGCCTCATTGATGCCTCTGGGAATCAGCTTGTCCTCACTGTTTGGAGGTATGGAACCCTCCCACTCTACTGTACCCCTAAACCCCTAGTGCAGGTCCCCCATTGCCTGTCTCAGCTCTGTGTCTTACTGGTCTGGCTTCAACCGCTAACAAGAACCCCTGGTGTTTTTTTGCCTGTGTGTTTGTGGAGTCCAGATGCTTGCACCTGCTGCTCAAATGATTGAATTTTCCGCAATTTGGGGGTGGGAGTATCAAGTGGGTATTTGAGTTTGTGGGCCTACTTCAATCCTTGCCTCTCTCCTTATCACATCTCTCTTAAGCCCATTTCCACTCACAGACCTCCAAGCATATTTGCTTCCCAATTTGTCTTCAGATCTTCACTATTCCCAGCCCATCCATTCCACCTATATGCCAGTCCTCTGTCTCCCTTACATCCTCCCATCCCCTTCAGATCTCTCTAGCTGTCAGTCATACAGCTCATTTCTCAAGTTCTGTCTTCTTTCCCATCCAGGATAGAGGATGAAGGACCTGTGCGATCCCCATCCCCAGGTGAACTTAAGGTGCTGTCACCCTTATCTCCCCTGAGTCCTGAGCCTCCCTGTGCTCCAGTTCCCCAGCCTCTTCAGCCTGGGAGCCTGCTCTCACCCCCCGACAGTGAAGCTTACTATGGAGAGACAGACAGTGATGCTGATGGCTCTGCCACCCAGGAAAAGCCCCGACGACCCCGCCGCCGGGGCCCCACAAGGCCCACACCTCCAGGAGCCCCATCTGATGAGATCTACCTGTCTGACAGCCCTGCTGAGCCAGTGCCTACCGTCCTTGGCCCTCCCAGCCAGGGTGATAGCCGTGTGAGCTCCCCGTCTTGGGAGGATGGGGCAACCCTTCAGCCACCCCCAGCTGAGGCTCTGCTGTTGCCCCACGGGCCCCTGCGACCTGGCCCTCATCTCATCCCCATGGTGGGGCCTGTTCCTCACCCAGTAGCAGAAGATCTTACTACCACTTACACCGAGAAGGCCAAGCAAGCCAGTGAGTACCTGAACCTCTTTTTGCTAGCCAGATCTTTCATTCTGAGCTCTAAATCTACTCCTCCAATACTATGCCCTTTACCTACTTTATACTTCCCTTGGATATATAGTCTTGGGAACAAGTGAAATAGAGTCATCAGTTGGAGGGGAAAATAATTCTTATGCTCTCCCTTCGTTTTGCTGTTTGGCCACAGTGGCAAAAGGTACAGGTGTTTCAACTTAACCTAGGAACATGATACATAGGAGATATGAAAAGGGGTATAAATCAGTAGTTTTCTTGTTATTTATGATTTTTCTAGATGTCAGATGGGGTGAGTGATGAGTGCAGACATGAGGCAGACGGGTATTAGGAAGTAGGGCATCAGAATGGGCTGATGCTTTGGCTATATATCAGGGGCTCTTCGATATAATTGCAGGCATAGCAGCAGAACTGCCTTTGACATTTATAAGTTCAAGTAGGATTTCTGGGTACTGGGAGGCTATGAGATAGTCATGAGCGCCCTAGGAAGTGGTAGAGGGAGGGACCTTTGGCTCCTTATCTCAGGCAAGAATGTAGGCCTGGACAGAAAATGCTAGTTCCACTTATCTCAGCCTCTTTGCTATTTTTGATGTGAGCTACAGAACAAAGGCTAAGAGTAAATCCCTGTCCTATGCCTCCCATACCTCTTCCCAGAGACATTTCTTGTCACCTCGGAAATCTCAGGGTTATCTCTCAATTCTCATCTCTTGTTCCTCCCCTCTACCATTCTGAGTCCTGGTTCATAGAATTTTGTATCTGAGTGTGAAATAAAGGCTAAGGACCTGACAATTTAGAGTCTGACATTCCTGAGATTGTCTAATATCCCATCCCTGAGATTATCTAATATCTAATATCTGAAGAAATTCCAGATGCATGCTCAGGATCCCATGCTTATCCGTAATACTCATGTTAGCACTCTCCCTTCCCTTCATGCTGGGTGAGACTGGAGTTAGTGGCCCAAGGTTATTTTTAGCCCAGCAGACCTTATTGTCCAGTGGGATGGGGTGAGGGGAAGTACAGGCAGGTGCTCATGTCCATCACACCAGAGCTTATGGGGCAGTCTAGAGAGGGAGGGGGCCAGATTCCAAAAATAGCCCAGTGAGCTCATTCAGCTGTCAGCTCAGGGGTACAAGACAAAGAGCCTTTAAAAAGCCTGGGGGTGGCTCAAGCTGGTTCTGCTCCAGCCAACACTGTTCTCAGTATGGAGACCTTTGAGTCCATCAGCCAAGAACCCCTCAGCCAAGCCAGCTGCAACAAAGCCACAGGACTAGTTTCTGAGCGTCAGGATCCTTTCTATGCAGGTACTACCTTCCCATAATTAAGAGAGTTCTGGGTTCTAGAATGAAGGGGAATTACCTCAACAGTTTAGGAAGGAAAGTCTTGGGAAGGGTCTTACTCCCTTACTACCACCTCCTTTTTTACTTACTGCTCCTTCTTTTCTCAGGAGTTTCACTGCCCCTTTTTCAGAATGGGCTGATGCTTTGGCCACATGTCAAAGGGATTTGTAACCACAAGAGATACAGAAAACTCAGGGCGAAAGAGTGTGTGTGAGAGAGTAGTGTGAGTAATCTATGAGCATATGTAGGCATGTATATGGGAGTCTGTGGGAAAAGCTATGTGCGAACAAGAAAATATCTGATTCATGTGCAGCTAGTATCAAGAAAACTTTGATAGTATCGATTACTTGTACTAGGTCTTAGAGTTACCATCAAATGCTAAGTTTACCGCATTATTTCACTTAATCCTCATAGCAGTCCTCTGAGATCACCATTGGCATCCTTATTTACAGATGAGGATACTGAACTTCAATGAGGTGAACTAACTTTCTCAAGAACCAAAAACCTAAACCAAATTCTGATTACAATGACTCTCGCCAACAGTATCATCATTTGGTATCAACACTGAGATGAGCAGAATGAGAGCCCTATTTAGTAAGGAGCTTATTATCTTGAGTGGAAAGTAGATGGGATTCCAAGAATTTTTTCAGGAGGAACTGGTCATTGTGGACCAGAGAGTATGTGTCCAAAGCGGGGGCCTACCCAACAGGGCAGCCTCTCCCATTTCCTGGCCCCACCTTCCAGGCCCTCCATGGTATGGGAAACCTTACCCTGTTTCCCCATAGCACACAGTCTTTGCTTGCCTGCTTGGTAGTGGCTGCTGTTTTCTCTACGTAAAAGGCTTGGAAAATAGGGAGCAGATATGATCCTCATTGCCAAAGAAGCCCACCCCCAGCTTGGGGAAAAGGAGAATATATTTAGCTGATCACCTTGAGGTATCTTAAAGATTTAGAGGGGGCCTCCCTGGTGGCGCAACGGGTTGAGCGCAGCACGGTGGAGCTGTCAGCAGCTGCCGCGCAAGTTCGATGCCCAGCCAGGGATATTCCCACATGGCGCAGCAGACCTCTCCTGCCTCGCCCACTGCTCCCCTCAGCAATGTATTTCAGTTGATCTGCCTGTTCTGCTCCCCACTCTGTCTCTGGTGAATCCTCTCATTGCCCCACGCCTCTGGCCTGCACCCCAGCTTCTATGTATAAATAAATAAATCTTTAAAAAAAATATTTGGAGAGCTGCCTTGAAGAGCAGCACTCTGGCTTTTCCCGTTTTCAGATCTGAGGTTATCCCTGGCTGTGAGTAGCAGGGGTATGAGGCATAGGAGAGTGCTCTGGCAGTTGGAAGGCCATTTTCGGTTCTAAAATTTTGTCCAAACCATTAGTATCTGCAGGGAAACTCTGGCAAGAAGGGCCACCTGGAACATGCATGTGTGTGAGTGTATTTGAGTGATGTGTTTTTGTGTGGGCACATGTATATTTACATATGTGTATGCGAACTGGGGTGTGTCTGAGCTGGAGGTATATGTGAATAAGAGAGAAAAGTACATTTGGTAAATATGAAATATGCCCATTGCTGCCTTTCACAAGACCCATATTCTTGTCAAAATGATGTGTGGTGGGAGTTATTTCTATGGGGTGCAATTTTGAATGAAGATCCTTGTTGCTAAGGGTTCCTTGTGTCCTTAAGCGTAGAGCTAGGGCTGAGGAAAGGGAATAAGTCCCAAACTTTCTGAAAAGCCCCCTAACATTGTCTCTTTGGTAGAACAAAAGTGTCCCTTCTTATCTTTGTTCTCCCTGGGTCCTGTCTCCTCTCCCTTGCCTGCCAAGGGAAGTGACCCTCTTTCAGGCCCTCCCCCCAGTGAATTGCCAGCCAGGAATGGAGTGAGGTATGGGAGGAATGTGTGTGAGTAAAACACATTTTGGGGACGGCAGAGTCAGAGTGGAGGGAAGAAAGGATGGGAGCACAGCTCTGGTCAGAGTGGTGTCAGGGCAGCCAACTAGACTGTCTTCCCTTCATTTGTCCTTGGTTTCACCTTTCACCCTCCACCCTGCCCCCAAATCAGACATTGTGGGTCAGGTCTGAGAGAGTTGACTGGAATAGGGTTGAAAGCCTTGGGGAACTGAATTAGGAGAGGCCTATTGACCCTTCTCCCTCCTGACTTCCTCAGAACTGCAACGGGCAGAAAGCCTTCAAGAGAAGAGTGTGAAGGAAGCCAAGACCAAATGCAGGACAATTGCATCCCTGCTAACTGCAGCCCCTAACCCCCACTCCAAGGGGGTGCTTATGTTTAAGAAACGGAGGCAGAGAGCCAAGAAGTATACCTTAGTGAGCTTTGGGGTTGCAGCTGGGACAGGCACTGAGGAAGAAGAAGACGGGGTTCCTCCCACAAGTGAGTCTGAGCTGGACGAGGAGGCCTTCTCCGACGCCCGCAGCCTCACCAACCAGTCCGACTGGGACAGCCCCTATCTGGACATGGAGCTGGCCAGGCCTGCCTCGGGTGCAGCAGAGAGCCCAGGCCTGGGGCTGGGAGGGCCACTGAGTGAAACCTCTGGACGAGGGGCCCAGCTCTTTGAACAGCAGCGCCAGAGAGCAGCCACCAGCACACAGGAGCTGGTCAAGGATGGCCCAGCAGCCTTGCTCAACGGGCAGGACCTGCAGTCACCACCTTGGACCCAGAGTGCCCTGCCTGAGGCTTCTGTGCTCCCATCCAGTCCTTTGGGGCCCCCAGTAGCCAGCCCCAGACCCTTTCTCCCAGGCGGTGGAGTTCCAGCGCCAGCTCCAAGCATGTTTAACCGATCAGCAAGGCCCTTCACCCCGGGCTTACAAGGGCAGCGGCCAACTACCTCCTCGGTTATTTTCCGGCCCCAGGCCCCTAAGAAGGCAAATGAAAGTCAGGGAGGTCTCAGCCCTGTCCCACCGCCCTTCTTGTCCTCTTTGCAGGGGCCCAATCCTCTGCCTAGCTTCATCTCAGAGGCTCCCAGCCAGGTGTCAGGCTCAGGTCCTCCCAGCACCCCACGCTCCTCTGGCCCTGTGATGGCCACTAGCTCCCTGTACATCCCAGCTCCTAATCGTCCAGTGACACCTGGCGGGGTTCCAGAGCTCCCCTCACCCCCCAGCGCAGCTGCCATGACCTCCACCGCTTCCATCTTCCTATCGGCGCCTCTGCGACCCGCTCTGCAACCAGAGGCGTCCACCCCAGACCCCGCGGCTCCTGAGCCCACTAGTGCTCGGGAGCAGCGCATCTCCGTGCCAGCTGCCCGGACAGGGATACTCCAGGAGGCCCGGCGCCGGGGGACCCGGAAGCAGATGTTCAGGCCGGGAAACGAGGAGCCGAAGAACTCGCCCAACCCTGAGCTTCTATCGCTGGTGCAGAACCTGGATGAAAAACCCCGGGCCGGGGGTGCTGAATCTGGTCCGGAGGAGGATGCTCTAAGTCTCGGGGCTGAAGCCTGCAACTTCATGCAACCACCAGGGGGCAGGAGCTACAAGATCCCGCCTCATATGACACCTAAAACCCCGCCTCCAATGGCTCCTAAGACCCCACCCCCTGTGACACCTAAGACTCCACCTCCAGTGGCGCCTAAGCCCCAATCTAGGGGGTTCTTTGATGGGTTAGTGAATGGGGGAGCCCCTTCGGAGACACCAAAGCTTCAGGGGCGGGGTGGGGAGCTATTTGCCAAGCGGCAGAACCGAGCAGACAGGTATGTAATAGAAGCTGCACCTGGTCCTGGCTTTGGCTCTGGCCCTCGACCCAGAAGCCCTTCTCCTACCCCCTCACTGCCACCTTCCTGGAAATATTCACCTAATATACGTGCCCCACCTCCTATTGCTTACAATCCACTGCTCTCACCCTTCTTTCCCCAGGCTGCCCGAACTCTCCCTAATAAGGTCCAATCCCAAGGGCCTCAAGCAACCCCCAAGCAGGCTATCAAGGCTCTTGACTTCATGAGGCATCAGCCCTACCAGCTTAAAACTGCCATGTTCTGCTTTGATGAGGTTCCTCCGACTCCTGGCCCCACCTCCTCAGGGCCCCCTAAAACTGCCCGAGTCCAGGAAATCCGCAGATTTTCCACTCCAGCACCCCAGCCTACTGCAGAGCCCCTAGTCCCCACTGTACTTGCCCCTCGAGCAGCCACCACACTGGATGAGCCCATCTGGAGGACAGAGCTGGCCTCAACCCCTGCCCTTAGCCCAGCCCCTCCTCAAGAGTCTCCCAGGAGTCTTGGGACCTCTCCCAGCTCTTGTGGCTTCCAGGTAGCCAGGCCCAGGTTTTCAGCCACCAAAACAGGATTGCAGGCTCATGTGTGGAGGCCTGGGACAGGTCATCACTGAGCAGGTTATGGCTCCCAGGACCAAGGAGAGGTAGAACACCCAGTTCCTAAAGTTGCTTCTCCTACCCATCCCATCTGCTCTCTCAGGCATCTGGCTAAATTCACTCCTGCCACAGATGATCTTGGAGTTAATGTCCCATCCCCCAGCTTCCTCCCAATATCCCTCCTGCTTTCCAACCTTCTATCTCTGCTTTGGTATTGGTGCTTCTCTTTGTCTCTTTAGTTCCTTGCCTGTATCTCTGTCTTTATCTTTAGGTCTCTCCTCCCATACTCCTTTCCTGGTCTCTATATCTCCACATTGGTGCTTTTTCTTTGTAGGCCTCATTTTAATATTCAGTGAGAAGCACATGGAAGTTACCACTGAGACCTCAGGCAAGAAGCTCACTGCCAGGCGGGTAGCAAAGGACTGAATTAGCCCCTGTTTAGTAACTCCCTACTCCTTGCTCTTCTTTTCCAAGCTAGGCTAGCACATACCTAGGTGTGTGTGTGTGTGTGTGTGTGTGTGTGTGTGTGTATGTATGTGTATGCAGAGATGTGTTTTTCTGCCTAAGGTAAGAGTAAGAGGAGAGCTCTAACAAAAACCCTATCTGGGTCTTCCTTTGGACTGGTGAAAAGAGATTGAAAATGTTCCCATATGGATCGTCTAGTGGAGAGAAAGAGATTCACAGTGCTGGTAGCAGGTGTCCCATGAAACTTGAGGAGGATGAAAAGATTTGAGGGGCCAAGGCAATTTTATAGATTGAATTGAACAATTTTATGATTGTTGTACCAGCTAGACCTAGAATAGAACTAAGAATTCAATTTCTCATGATTTAAGATAGTTAGCAACTTGAGAGGTCCATACTAAGCAAGAAGTATCCAGGAAGTAAAAAATTTTTCCTCCCAGCATGAAAAAAAATCATTGACTTCATTGCCTCACAGCTTAAGACAAAGAAGGGAAAAAAGAGCCATGATGTGGAAAGTGAGGCAGAAACCAGGGGCAGAACTGAGATGAATGAAACTGATTCACAGAGAGGAACATGGTGAGGGAGAAGGCATTGTTAGCAGAGAATAAAGTTGGGTAACAAGAAACCAACTATGTATAAGAGGGGGATTGAGGGAAGATATGAGGGAGAAGAGTCTTAGAGTGAAGGGGCATGTTGGGGAGGGACATGAGTGTATGGGCTGAGTGTTGAAAAAAACTATCTGTGCTACCTCCTTTGAGTTTTTTCTTGTCTTCTGCAGCTTGTCATTACCACCTGGGAAAGTGCAAGGAAACCCTTAGACCCAAAATCTCTTTTCACTCCTGCCCTATCCCTCAAACCTTAGCCCTTGTTCCTTTTCAGCTTCAGGTCCTGCTTTCTGATCCGAAAAGGGTATGGACTCCCCTCTCAACATGACCACCAATCACGTTTGCTGCTTGACCTGGAAACCGATTGTTTCCTTTGCATATTGGGTGTGTGTCACTTTGGTTTGTGCACAAGAATAAACGTATTCCCTATACCTTCCATTGTTGTCATCTCTTCTAGTTTTATATCCTCATTCTGACCTCTCCTTGATCTTCTCAAACCCATTCCCCTGACCTCTGGATTCCTTTTTTATTTTGTTTTTATTTTTTTATTTTGATCTCTTGATTCCTGATATCTATCTTCATTCACAGTCTCCTACTTTCCACCCTTTTGTCTCTCACCCCCCCCTGATCTTTTGCTCTTCTCTACCAATCCTGTCCTCCTCCAATTTAGCCAGGAGTTTGTCAAGGCCCAGCACCCTTGCTCAATAGGTCTACAATCACCACCATGGGCCCAGAGTAATCCAACCATGTTGGAATTAAAGAGTAAACAGTGACTGGAGATGAATTTGGGGTGAGAGATGGAAGGCGAGAAAGGATGGATCAGTGTGAATTGAGACAAGAAAGAAAAGGTCCTGGAAGCAAGCTATAATAAACTTGTGAGAAGGAAAGTGCAGTGCTTCAATTTTACCAGCAGAGGGAGGATTGGTGCCAATAAACAGGCCCAGGACCTTAATATTCCCAAATACAGTCTCAGAATTTCAAAGGGTGGGCCCAGAGAACACAGGTTAAATAATGCTTTCTCCCACTCAGTCACTTTAGGTACTCAATCGTAGGAGACCAAAATTTCAGTTTGTTGTTTTGTTTTGGTGGGGAATATGGTAATGATGATGAAATTACATTTTGCTATTTGTTTTTCTTCTTTTTAAAGATTTATTTATTCAAGCTGGGGTGTAGGCCAGAGGTGTGGGGGAGGTGAGAGGATTCACCAGAGACAGAGTGGGGAGCAGAACAGGCAGATCAACCGAAATACACTGCTGAAGGGAGCAGCAGGCGAGACAGGAGAGGTCTGCTGCGCCATGTGGGAAACTCCCACTCCAGCCAGCGATTGAACTCCATGTGGTGCTGCAGTGGCTGTGGATAGCTTAATAGTGCTGCAACTTAACCCGTTGCACCACCAGAGAGGCCCCGTTTTTTCTTCTAATTGCTTCTTTGGATTGGGAGGAAATCGAGAAAGACAACAAAAGATGAGGAATCTGGAGGCTAAATTGGTCTAAGCAGAAGTGGGGCAGGGAGGCCTTTCAGCTCCTAGCCTGAACCTGAAAAGTTCAGGGTGAGAAAGGGCATGGTCAGATATAGAAGGAAGCTCACAGAGGGACAGAAGGCTATTCTGGGAGCTTTAAAAGCAACTTCTTATGGTAGCCACAACAGAGGGGTAGTGATTACAGCAGAGGTGCAGCAGCAACTGGTTTTAGAACCTGAGCAGAAGGTAGCGGTGGAGCCAGATGTTCATGCAGCCCAACAAATACGTCTTAAGGGGACTCTCAAGATTGTGTCCTTGGGCCTCCCTGGTGGCTCAGGGGTTAAAGTCTCAGCCCTATCAAGTTATCCACCCCAGCCACTGGGGCATGAGTTTGATCCCCAGCCAGGGAACTGACCCACATGGCACAGCAGACCTCTCCTGCCTCACCCGCTGCTCCCCTCAGCAGTGTATTTCAGTAGATCTGCCTGTTCTGCTCTCCACTCTGTCTCTGGTAAATCCTCTTACCACCCCCATACCTCTCGCCGACACCCCAGTTCTTGTATGAATAAATAAATAAAAACAAATCTTAAAAAAAAATTGTGTCCCTGCCTAGCAGCTCTTCTGGAATAGAGCAAACGGGAAAGTCTAGAGTATCCCTATGAAAAAAATGCCAAAAAGGAGCCTTAGAGACTAAGGCCCTGCCTGACAGTTTACGTGTTCTCAGGGGAAACTATAGATAGAGGAGGCTGAAGTGAGTACACCCAACAGCAAATGAGGGTAAAAAGACATAAATTGGTCAAGTCTTCCCTCCATCATCCCTGACAGCCTAGGAAGCACTGGACATGCTTAACTTGGTGTCTATTTCTGCCTAGAACTGATCCTCCTAGAGCAAAGACCAACCCATTCAGGATCTTTCAAAGAACAGTTCCACTATAAACAGACTTCACTTCCCCAAACATAGCACCTAAGCCCTCCTACTCCCCAAATGTAACCACATGTCCCTTCAGCCTCAACCTAGACTGGCTCTGAATAGCTCTCTATACATATTCTCCAGATTCTCACTCTCCCACCTCAATTCCTCTGTGCCACTTGCTGCCTGCTTCCTCTCTGTCAGTTTTCAGTTTCTCCCTGAATGCTTCTTTGGAAGGCAGCCTCTCCAGGACAAGGGAAGGGGAGTCCCTAGGCAGACTGGTCTCTGGGACAGTTTAGTGGGAGAATCCCAAAGGCCTTTCCTCCTCTTGCTGAGCCTCTGGGCAGGGAGGGCGGGATCTTGGGTTCAGGGTCTCAGTACCCCCTGTGCCATTTGAGCTGCTTGCACTCATCATCTCTATTAATAACTACCCTCCCTCCCCCACTGCCAGAGCTGCCCCCACGCCTGCCTAGCTCAGGTTCTCCAGTCACAGCAGCTCAGTTCTCCAAAGCTGCTGGACCCCAGGGAGAGCTGACCACTGCCTCAGCAGCCGGTAAGTCTCCAACTCTGTGGTCAGAAAAGCCTTTGAGGTTCTCCCTCTAAGCTCTGGAGGCCACTCTGTTGACTGCTCTGTGTGTCTGTGTCTGCAATAGTGATCCTTGACCCTAGAGGAGTTGTCTCCCTCCTCCATCTATGCTCATTTCCTAGCTGTCTAGATCAGGGGAGCCACAGAGAGTTAGAGGAGAGGCGCCATGAAGTTGGGGAAATGGAGATGTCAGAGGAGGCACTGGAGGAATGAGAAAGTGTTCTGAGAGCCTGGATGGAATAAAAGAATCTGATTGGGACTGAGAGAGGTATGGGGTGGGGTGGGGGGTCCATTTAGTCCCTTGAGCTCTGGCCTCAGCAGATCTCAGTAAATTAGAATTGCAGATTCTATTGTGAGATAGAACTCAGGAGAAGACTGCATTTTGATATGTGTAAACTTTTGATAGGGAGGATCTGGTGTTTGTAGCTTTTTCCAACCTGTTCCCCTCAACTGCCAAGTCCTATTATTATGTTTCTGTCCTCCCTCAACTCTCCACTGCTATGGTATTGCTGAATTGACGTGCATCAAGGTTCAAATGTGTCTCACTCCCCCACTCCACTTGAGTTCTTCAGTCTGGAGTGGGAGTGACTGCAAGGGAGGGGGAGATTCTTGTGACATCCCAGGCCACGTTCCAGGCCCAACTGGGGAACAACAACTTCTTCCAATAGAGAATGGTTTTGGCTGAATCTCCTCAACCCTGGCAGGACATTGTTTCTTCCCCCCTGGGGCTTGGGGAAGACTGAGAAGACACCGGTACTTGGAATGACCTCCCTGTTTGAAATCCCCATGCAAATAAGAACTTCAAACCCTGCCAAGTCAATGAAACCTGGGTGCATTGCCCTGCCTCTGTGTTATGTGTTGGTTTATTTTACCTGCTTCCTCTTGCCCCCAACTTACTTTCTGTTCCTAACCCCTATACCAGCTCTGTAAAACAAATGAAAAGAGATTGGTAGAAGGTAAGGACAGGAGAATTAGTATACTTCTTGTCCTGCCTCCAAAAGAAAGAAAAGCCCTAAAGCTTTGCTTTAGGGGGAATTAAGAAAGTTTTTCTTTTGTTGGGGAAATAAGTATTTCTCTGAAAACCTAATAGCATTTTGTTCCCTGAAGGTCTTAATTCCAGGTTAAGGAGTACTGCATTACTATATGGTTCACCTTTTCCAATCTCTATCCCTCCTTTAACTCCCCTTTCCCACCTATCTAGGCTGACTCCACCACCACAATGCCACTTTCAGGAACCCCGGCCCCTAACAAGAAGAGAAAATCCAGCAAGCTGATCATGGAACTCACTGGAGGTAGGGAATATTGTACTTACCCACTGTGGGACTTCTTAATAAGAGGATCCCCAGCCCAAGAGTCCCAGAAATACTATAAGATTATGCATTTTTTAGCATGAAGAGATGTAGAGACAAGAGGAATTGGGGGTGTGGGAGGGGTGCGGAGAGGAACAGGGAGAAAGAGGGAGGATTCAACACTATTTACCTTCTACCCTTTTAACTGTATAATCTGAAGTTTCTGTCTAGGAGGTTTCTGTGCCACAGGCATTTTCACAACCAACATTTTTGCTACATAGCTAGTTGTCTGTAAGGCAATTTTGCCTTGAAAATGATAAAAATCACCAAAAAATAAAACCTCTAAAAAGGACATAATGAAACACATTTTCACTAAAATTTCTTCCTTTATTAAGAGAGGTATCTGCCTCCACATACTATGATGCATACTTGTAATTAAGCTTTGTATTTTCTTTTTTTTTTTTAAAGATTTATTTATTTATGCATACCAACTGGGGTACAGGTCAGAGGCGTGGGGCGGCGAGAGGGTTCACCAGAAAAAAGAGTGGGGAGCAGAACAGGTAGATGGATGGAAATACACTGCTGAGGGGAGCAGCGGGCGAGGCAGGAGAGGTCTGCTGTGCCATGTGCGGCCGGTGTCGAACTCGCGACACGGCTGCCAACAGCTCCACAGCACCTCGCTTAACTGCTGTGCCACCAGGGAGGCTCAAGCTTTGTATTTTCTTGTGAAAGCTTCTGAACTGTTGTCTGACAAAAGAGGCTGCTGTTTCCTATAATTCTATCTATGTAATATATGTAACTGATAGTACATATCTGGACTACATTTAAATGTTCCTCCATATACCCAGTCCTTATATCTCACCAAATCATCTAAGCCAGATACTATGCCAAATATAAAAATTCTGTGTACATTTATGCTCTTTTGTTAGGAATCAAGAAGATTTTGTTGGGAATCACATAACCATTTCTTTTAGGGAGGATAGGAAGAGCTTGGTTTTTTGCTTTTTAACAATATTGCATGGTAAAGATGGCATTAGAGAACAAGCTATTGTATCTAAATTAGCCAAAGACTTGATAATTAATTCCCTCAAAACCTGTTGTGAATTGCTAGCTTTTATATTTGCCATAGCTTGGTTACCTTTTGGTTTTGATGGGTGGGAGGATGAGGATTTTCCAACTGATACTATCATTTTCTTACAGCGTAGTATACAATCTGGTTTTACACTGTCTTGTTTCACACTTCCCATAAGTTTTATCACAGTATCTTTATAATATAAAATGGGAGTACTACATCAGTTGAAAAACCAAGAAGTTATTTTATGCTTAATGGCAAAATGCCTCATAGGCAATTAGTTCTGTGGTGAAAACGCAGCAAAAATTCTTGTGGCAAAGAACTTAATAGTGCAGCTGCTGGACATGGCAATCTGAGAAAATAATATACACTTCTATTATCTGGCGGAAGGCCAGGGCCACACACCCATAGGTCAGTGAGGTATGTTTGATGTGGAAAATACATATGATAGTGACTGGTACAGATTAAGGTCTCAGTAAATAGTTAATTTCCTTGCTTCCTTTCCCAGAGCTGGGCTGGCCTGAGTAAGCGCTTAAAATGGAAAACTGGGGGCCTCTGGTGGCCTTAAGGGTTAAGTATCATGGCTCTCACCTCTAGGGCCTGAGTTCAATCTCTGGCCAGGGAGTTAACCCACATATCGTACAGCAGACTGCTCGTGACTCGCCTGCTGTATTTCAGTAAATCTGCTTGTTCTGCTCCCCACTCTGTCTCTGTTGACTCCTCACAACCTTGTACCTCTAACCTACAATCCAGTTCTCCTACACCCCCCACAATGGAAAACTGCTCATAAAATTTTCCGGGGGGGTGGATAGTAGGAATACAAACATGGAAAGAGTTATCTGGATACCTAGAGGTTGTTTGAGCCAGTGTACACTAAGGGGAGAGAAGAGAAAGGAGTTAAGGCCAGGGACTATGTATAGAAGTGGCCGACTCCACAGGAAAGCTTTTGGGCTTTCCCTTGTGCTGTGGTTTCCCCAGTGACCTCCAGCTGTGATGTCCCTTTACTTCTGTTGCCTTGCACCCCATGCCCATGGTCCTGGTACTCCATTCATCCTCTCCACTCCAATATCCTCACTGGCTCCACTTTGCACCCCATTTCTTAAGCATCCCCTCCAACTCCAAATCCAGAAATATCAAAATCCCTCACCAACTAGACAGAATTTGATCAGACAGCACAGTGTCTGCTCCCCTCAGTAATCTCTGCCAGGACATATACTCTTAGTTGTAGTTGGTGTCTGTATTCTGAACCCAGAAAATTCTACTTTCCTCTTTCCCTTGCCTTTTCCTCCCCACCTTCCTGAAAGATGGACGGGAGAGCACAGGCTTGAACCTCGGCAAGAAGGTCAGTGTCCCAAGGGATGTGATGCTGGAGGAGCTGTCGCTACTCACTAACCGGGGTTCCAAGATGTTCAAACTGCGGCAGATGCGGGTGGAGAAATTCATCTATGAAAATAATCCTGATGTCTTCACTGATAGCTCAATGGTGAGTGTGGAACGTTACTGTTCTTAAAGACTACTGCTTCCTCTGATAGCTTATTGGTAGGGCCCGAATTTCCAAAATGCCACCAATCTCCCCTCCTTGCAAATTTATTAGGTCACTTAACCCTTGTATATCTCAAGTCCCCAATAACTCCAGGGTGAGTTACAGTCCACCTCTGAAGCTTGATCTCTATCTTTGAGCCAGTGAAAGGAGGCAGAAATTTCCTTCCTAGTATGGGTGTTAAAAGAGAGAGTTGCTAGATAAAACATAAGACACCATTTGTGTTTTAAAGTTGAGATATACATGAATAATGTTTTTAATAAGTATGTCCCAATATGTGCAAATCAATAAATATGTCCCAATAATATACAGTATTATATATTATTAATTAATGTATTATATATTAATAATATATTATGTTATTAAATAATTAATAAGTATGTCCCAATCAAGATATAGAGCATAAAAATAAAATTAAAAGTCACTCACTAAAATCTGAATTTCAGGCTCACAAATAATTTTTTGGCATAAGTATGTCCCGTGAATATTTGCTACATCAAAATTAAATTAAATAAAAAATACAGGATACCCAGTTAAATTGGAATTGTAGATATATTGTTAATACTTTTAAAATATATACGTCTCATGCAATATTTTGGGCAGACTTATACTTAAAAAAAAATTTGTTGTCTGAGATTTGAATTTAACTACGATGTATTTACTAAATCTGACAGCCCTAGAATGAGTTAAGTGAATTTTCATAACCATCTCCGTTTTGAACCAGTCATTCGTCTAAAGGATCAGTCTCAGGACCTCAGATGTGGGGACTGAAACCATCCTTTAAGATCCTAAGTCCCTGAGTCAGGATCCTTCTCCAAAGAAAGAGAAGTAGAGATTGGAGAGGGGCCAGGCACAAAAGGTTATAGCTGAGAAGAAGGTGATCATCTCCATTTCCTTTCTTCCCCCTCTACTTTCCCTGGGCAGCTGGGGGAGAGTGAAAATAGATGTCTACATGGGGCCAGGGCAGGAATATCTGTCATTGGCCCTTATGTAGGAGCAGAATAAAAATGCTGAGTTGGTCATATCTAACTTTAGGAGGCCAAACCCCTCCTCTCTGCCTGGGTCTGGTTACAGTGGGTGGAGCATGGCTACCCAGAGGAGGGGTGGCCAGAAGAGCCTCCTGAAGCTGTTGGCAGGGTTATTTTTAGGCTTTGGAGCTGAAGCTAGTGTTGCCCTTTTGGTCACCCTTCCCCCCTGAGCACTACAGTTTCACTGTCGAGAAGTGCTGGTGAATAGGCACTGAGAGGAAAGGGAGAAAAGAAAATGAGAGTTCTTTTAGACAAGATGATGAGGAGGAAGGGGCAGATCTTTCTAGATCTTCCAGTAAGACTGACTTCTCCAGGCCAACCCATCCTCTCAAATTTCAGTTGATCAGAAGTCTTGTTTCTTTCTACCTTGGTAAGGATGTGAAAAGGGAATGTGGTAAATGAGTTACCCTGTTTTAAGGTATAATTGGAGAAAATGAGCCAAAGTAGCCCTACCTCTTAAAGAGAGTTTATTTCTTATTTATTTTTTTAAAGATTTTTTTATTTATGCATACAAGCTGGGGTACAGGCCAGAGGCGTGGGGCGGCGAGAGGGTTCACCAGAGACGGAGTGGGGAGCAGAACAGGCAGATCGACGGAAATACAATGCTGAGGGGAGCAGTGGGTGAGGCAGGAGAGGTCTGCCGCACCACGTGGGAATCTCCCTGGCTGGGCGTTGAACTCGTGTCGTTACTGCTGACAGCTCCACGCTTAACCGCTGCGCCACCAGGGAGGCCCTTAAGGAGAGTTTAATTCCTTTCAGTGAATCCATCTACTATCCAAATACTAGAGGGGGGGATCTCAGAGGACTCAGTGACTTCCAGCTAGCCATTGTCCCTGATCACCTCCTCCTTACTATGCATACCTCTGTCTTTGTATATTCCCCATGCCCATCGCTAACCTTCCCCTCACTTTGTTCTTTCTTTTCAGGATCACTTCCAGAAGTTCCTTCCCACGGTGGGGGGACAACTGGGCACGGCTGGTCAGGGATTCTCCTATAGCAAGGGCAGTGGTGGAGTCCAAGCAGGGGAAAGTGGTTCTGCTGGACAGTATGGCTCTGACCAGCAATACCATCAGGGCCCTGGGTCTGGATCTGGGGGTACAGGTGGTCCTGGGGGCCAGGCTGGAAGAGGAGGAGCTGCTGGCACAGCAGGGGTTGGTGAGACGGGAACAGGCAAGTATCCTAATCCAAGAACAATGTATCTGGTCCCCCAGGAACAAGGCGTAGACTGGGTGTAGGGAACAGGAGAGGCCTGCTGGAATATCTGGATGGATTATCTGGGCCCAGGGGCATGCAGAGAAGTGTCTCTTCCACTCAGAGCCCTTTTAGTCACCTTTCTGATGTTTCAGTTTTGGTTCAGATCTGGCCCCAGGTTATCATTATTCCACAAAACTTAAGCAATTGCCAGGCCTTGGTAATTGATTATTGGTCCCTGGCCCCAGAAACTACCCTAGTGCAGGGTGTGAGACTTACTTCACTTGGTCTCTCAGTGCTGCTATTTGACTGACTTTTCTCTCCTTTGACTGTCAGGAGACCAGGCAGGTGGTGAAGGAAAACATATCACTGTGTTCAAGACCTATATTTCCCCATGGGAGCGAGCCATGGGGGTTGACCCCCAGCAAAAAGTGGAACTTGGCATTGACCTGCTGGCCTATGGGGCCAAAGCTGAACTCCCTCAATATAAATCCTTCAACAGGTAGGGGTGGTGGGAAAGGATATGTTACATTGTGTGGCAACATGCCCTTAGTTGAAATGGAGATTTTGGTTCAAATGTTTCAGGAGGAGGCAGGGGAGGAATGGAATGCATATGGGCTTTCTAATTGGAGGCCTTTGCTCTCTTTACTCTTGGACAAACTGTGTAGTATGATGAAGGAAAACTTTGCTAAGAGGCAGGAATTGAATTTTAGTTTATAGGCCACTGGGAATAAGAAAAATAAGAAAGTCACCCTACTTCTGAGGTTTGAATATAAAATGGGAATAATATTTTACACATTTAAAGGCTTCCTTCCTTCCTTTAAGGTTCCTTTAGGAGGATTAGAATTCCATTATTTTCCCTGTAGTATGATTGATTATATTTCTTTATATCCTACTTTAGTATTCTGTTGGAATTGGGCTTCTCTAGACTGTGCATAAGAGATCAGTGGTATAAATGCAGGATAGGCGAGTACTAGAGAACTGCTTTTGCATTTGGGCTTAAGAAGTTTTCCAGGAAATATAATTTCTTTCAACCAGACCATCCACTGGAGATGAGGTAGGGTTTTTGAGGGAAGGTGTCTACATTGTAATTTAAGACCTTGGATCTATAGTGTTTGGTTTGGTGTCACTTTCTCTGATATGCTTACCTGAGTCACAACTATCCGTGAAACTCTTACCTAGCACCCGCTAGGTACCTTTTGTTCCATTATTAGCTTTGGGGAACCAACAAACCTGGAAGGCACAATGGAATACTAAGAAAGAAGAATGAATGTATGTAGGAGCAATCTCTAACTAGAATTCACACACTTCCCCAGTCTCAGAACAGGGTAATATCCCATCGAAAAAGATCTGTTCCTTTTGTTCTGGTTTTTAATTAATGTATCCCCTTCTTAGGACGGCAATGCCCTATGGTGGATATGAGAAGGCCTCCAAACGCATGACCTTCCAGATGCCCAAGTTTGATCTGGGGCCCCTGCTGAGTGAACCCCTGGCCCTCTACAACCAGAAATTCTCCAACAGGCCTTCTTTCAATCGAACCCCTATTCCCTGGCTGAGCTCTGGGGAGCATGTAGACTACAATGTGGATATTGGCATCCCCTTGGATGGAGAAACAGAGGAGCTGTAAGGTGTTTCCTCCTGTACTTTGCATCAAGTTTCCCTTCTCTGGTTCCAATTTGGAGAGGAAATGCTGAGCAGGACACCCCCGCAGTGAATCCAATATCCTTGTGGGGATGCAGAGAAAAAGAAGGGAGAGATCTACCTATCCATTCTTTATTCCAAGTCCCCACTCCAAGCATACTTCCTCACCAACTCAGAGCTCTATTTCCACTTGCTTTGTTTGGGACCTGCTCTTTTATGGAATTAACTCTGCCACTGGTAACAGTCAATAAACTTCAAGGAAATGAACTCATTCTTGCTCTGATATTTGAGGGCAGATGAAAACTTAGTCTAACAAGGCATAGAGACTAATTAAAGTCAAATACTAAATGTTCATTATTCAGACTTCAAGACCAGACCTGAACTCTGGTTGTTTACACACCCACACCCATTCCCACGCCCATGAAACCAATTCATATACAAAGACATACTTATTCATTGGCACATAAGACAAGCAATTATGCACAAACACGTGTTGGCCCATATATGGGGAAAGCGAAGAAGCTATCATGTGCTATGGTTAGGAAATGTGTGTTGATGACCCTGGTGCTAACTCTGCTTAGCTGTTTAGAAATTAGGATAGCGTATGCCATAAAATTTCCAGATGACATAGGACTGGGTTTTGGAATATATGTGTCAAAGGCTATAGATTTTGAAAATTTTCAACTATTATTGAATAGGGAGCCATGTTGGAATCCAGAAGGAAGTGAAAGAAAACAGCTACAGTTCTAGTATGCTTGGGTCGGTGTGAACATAGTTAGAAAAGCTCTAAATGTAAAAGACATAAATAACAATAAAAATATATATTAAAAAAAAAAGGAAAGCTCTAAGGATCACAGGAGCACTACAGTGGTGTACAGAAAACACTGTAATTGGGAAAAAACCATGAGCCTAACTGGAACAAGCAATAATACTCTTTTTATTGATTTTAAGCATGGGGTTTCTTAAAAGGCGGATACTTCTGATACATATAGTAAGAGTGATACAGACCTGGAAGAACAAGAGATGACTTAATATGATCTGGGAAAATCACTTCTGAGGAAAACTGGCTGACTTCAGCCAACTTCATGAGTCATTAATGAGTATATTAAATTGGCAGACACTCCATTAAAGTGACCTAATTTTCATGAACCTTGAGTCACATGGCATTTACTTTGGTCATTTTCCTTCACAATCCAAGTAAATTTCAGGGGATTTATACTTCCTCTAAACTTGTACACAAAACTTTATTTCTATGAGCATTTTTCTGAGAGAATATTGTCATTGTTTGAGTTTCTCTCCAAATAGACCATGAAACAAAGGTTTACATATAAGTACTTCATTTGGGAAATGATCCCAGAAATCCAAGCAGTATAAGGGAGTGAGAAGAAAGTCAATAAAAGTGTTTTGCACAATTGGGGCTGAATCCCATTTGTTACTCTGAGAAAAAGGCTATTCCAAGTGTGATCTGTGGACTGGCAGCATCAACATTAGCTCCTAGGAGCTTGGTTGAAAATGCAAATTCAAGAATTTATGGCTTCTTAATCTTTACAGGTGATTCTTATCCTCCCCCCACCCCCACCTTTGGACTCTCTCTGTCCCAGTGTTTTTGCCCCTGTACCTCCTCCTTTCCACTAGGTAATTTTTACAGGTCAGTAAAACTTGAGAAATACTACAGTAGGACACAGCTCAGAATTGCCCCTCAAGGGTGTGAGAAATTAGAATATTTATTTAAGCCACCAAATTCCATCTCTCATTGGCTGTGTATTGCTACTGGGAATGTTACTCTCTTGGTACTTTCAAGCAAAGAAATACACAGGTGTTTAAGATAAGAAGCAATGAACCTCCATAGGCTCTGTCTCCCAAAACTAGTGCACTCCGGGCTGAAAGGATATGGGCAGAGCACTGAAAGGATCTGGATAACATTCACAACTTTCATCAGATTCTCGTGTCTAATGAGTCTGTGAGTCCTCCTCAAAAGTTAAGGGCTATATTCCTTTAACAAATGTTCATGGAGTGTCTACCATATACCAGGCACTATGTCAGGGATCAGAGGTAGAAAGACAAAAAGCAACTTCCATGTGACAAAGAGACTTCACAGTCAATCAAAATAATTATTAAATGCATATGCTTAAAGTTGGTGTTAAAAGAAGAGTCAGGGATCTACTAATCAACAGCTCTGGAAACCTAATTTTTCCAAGCTAAGATTGTCTGAAATCCTATATTTAATACAAAATAATGATGCAAGTTTATTAATTTACAGGGAATCCACAATGGCTATAAAATGATCCCCTAGTTGAAAAATCTACATGGACGTCTAATCGTTGTCAGAAATTGCAATGATGGTCTCATATGTTAAAGTACACACTCGTGGGCCTCCATGGTGGCCTAGGGGTTAAGTCTCAGCCTTATCACCAAGACAGCTGGAGTTCCATCTCTGGCCAGGGAGCTAACCCACATAGTGCAGCAGACCTCTCCTGTCTCTCCCCGTGCTCCCCTTAACAGTGTATTTCAGTAGATCTGCCTGTTCTGCTCTCTGTCTCTGGTGAATCCTCTCACCCTGCCCCACCCCACCTCTGGCTTACACTCCAGTTCTCCTATGCAAAAATAAATAAATAAATAAAGTGCACACTCATATTTTTTTCCCCTCAGATTTTATTGCTAATTGTTTACATCTCATTTTGAGGATGCATATATTATTGCATTGTATATTTATATTGCTTTGGGTAAGATGGCCATTTTATTTATTTATTTTATATATATATATATTTTATTGTTATTTATATCTTTTACATTTTGTATTCCCCTTGGGTAACCCACCAATTCACCCGTGACCCATCTCTGTGGTCCCTTGTGTCCTTTTCTACTTCATTTTGTGCCCTTGCCCTCCCCCTAACCCCTCCCATATGTACACACATGTAGGATACAGTCAGAAATCCAGTCAAACCTGCATGTGTGGCTATTTCTTTGCTTGGACATTATTCTTCTGTCAAAACATATTTCAAAAATGTTTCATACATCTGAATACCAAACTTTACCGAGGTTATGCTTTGGCAACAGCGCCAGATGACTATACTACTCATAGGTATCGTCTGTTTGCTTAAAACTCTTGAGTGATCCACATTCTTTCTTGTATCACCATCAGTTATTGTAACTTGTTCTGAAATTAACAAAATGGAGACATTTGTATGTTTAGAGCTTAAATCCTTTCACTCGACATAATCACCACAAGTTTACAAATTTATAAGGAACCATCCATATATTGTATCAATTTTCTTTCTCTTATTGAAATATAATTGACATTAGTTTTGGTGTACAACATTCTGTATTTGTGTTTATTGTGAAATGATCACAGTAAGTCTGACCAATGCTCTTTAAATTCACCTTCTGTTCCAGATGCTACTTAAGCAGTCTGTATTTACAGTTGTCTTAAGAGCAAAGAGAAAAAGCACTACAACTAAATGTTGAGTCACGAAGTAAGGATGTGTGCACAGGGCTGCAAGTTAATAAAAGTTCAAATCACACACTGATGGGATCCAGGACCAAACACCTGTGCTTCGGTTTGTTTTTTTTTTAACTTTAATTTCCTATTTTAGGTTGGTGAATTGATGGGTGTGCGATACCTGTGGATAAAAACCAACCAAACCAAACCATTTCTGTGAAACCAAATGCATAATTGCAAGCCAGTGTAGGGAGAAAAACCGATGAAAACTTTTCTAAGGAAGAGAACGTGGATATAGGAAGGTCAGTTTCTCGATCTCTACTCCACATGCAGAAGAGAAACGACGGGAAAACGGTACTTTAGCTAAAGGCAACAGACCTCTAAGTTTGAAGTACTTGAGAAAATACGGCTACAACCTAAAGTGTCGGGTTCGCCATACCAACTACCCTTCCCCAGAACATCCGACCGTAATAGTTTCCTGACTCTCGGGACAAATCGACATTCTTCCTCACTTTTATCCACCTCGGATCTCTGCAGGCCTCCAAAGAAACCCGTTGCGGCCGCCATTTTACACAGTATTATCGCGAGATATAGAAGCCGCTTGGAAGTTGACTCATTTCTTTTGAGTGTCTTTTCTCGGTTGTTCTCGCCGTATCTGAGGGAAGTGTCGCGAGAGCTGGTTGCCTTGGCTCCCTGTAGCTATAGCAGCCGCGGCGGTTAAGGATGCGGCGGCAGGAGCGGTGAGTGCGACATCCTCAGGGGGGCGGGGCCGGAGGTAACGGGGTGCTGGGGGTAGTGTCTAGGGAGGGGGTAAGGAAGGTCAGGTCTCGGGAGGAATGGGCCCGAGTTTGACGTGTAGGGGAGCACCTAGGTCCAGTAGCTGCCAGAACCCGGCGCCGGTTTGCACTGGGGGCACGCGGGCTGGGCTGGAGCTGCTGGGAGGTCCGGGAGGAGGGAACGGGGTGTAATAGGGTTCAAGGGGCAGCTGCTGGAGCGTGGAAGGGTGTGTATGTTGAAAGCTAGAGGGTTATTACCAGGACTCTGAACTGGATTAGAGGACCGGGCTACATCGAGGAATAAGTGGGAAGAAATGGGGTACAACGAGGAGGAGGGTATGTTGAACCGGAGCACGGAGGATGGGCCCGGTTTGCCTTACATTGGTGGGGAAGGGGTAGTGGTACCACACCTTCACAGCTCCTGGAGGTCCTGAGACTGTTTGGGACTACACGCCAAGACTTGTGTCCTAAATAGCATGGCGGGAACGGTGGCCTCCTGGCCCTTCACTGCTGACTAGTTGCTCCCACCACGCTCCGCCATCTCCCCCCTCCTCAATGAATATCCACGGGGTCTGAAGCGAAAAGAGGGTCCTGGTAAATTAGTAATAGTTGGGAAGGTTCTGTTGGTGGAAATGCTGTGAGTGGGATAATGAATGATTGTTGCTCGAAAATAAAGTGTGGGGTGGGGGCGGGAGAGAGAAGTTGAGAAAAAAAAACCCGAGACTTGCTTTCTCTGGAGTGTATTGCGATGAAAGAAGGGGGTGTGTGCTAAGATCACGTTTCTTCCCAGATTCATTCAAGTGTAGCATTCCTTTACGGTAGTCTTATGAAATTACATATGCAGTGTAACACTTTAGACGGTACAATGAAAGAATGTGCAGTAACACACTTAAATCTTCCTTGAATGTAACTTAAAAACTAAGAAAAATGTTTCTGTTGCAGCTGCAGCAATCTGAACACTAGGGATAATTTTATTTACTTGAATTAAAACCTAGTGTTCCCGAAGTTCTAGTTATTTACCTTTAACAAAATAAGTTTTTCTTGAGGCAACATTGGATTAGAGCGTTATACGTATGCGTTTCAGGTGTATCGGTTATTTGAGTTTTAGGAAATAGATGAGTGGTGGGTGTGGTGTGGTGCATACATTTATCAAAGTATGAAAATGCACTCCTGAAAATTATATGGTATAGTAAACCAACAATATAAACTAGAAAAGAAAGAAATGAACTTTTGTTGTAGGAGACAAAAGAAGTTTCTGTTAATCTAAAACTAAAAGAAGCCTCTCAGGAGTTAAAGTCAACAAGAGGGCAAAACATGTAGTTTCTTCATCTCAAAAACTTTTCTTGGAGACAGGTTGGATCAATTTGCTCATTAATTTTTATTTTTAGTGAAAACAGCTGGCTTGAATTCAATTCAGGCATAAAAACCTTAACTAGGTACAAGTTTTCTGACCATTTTAGTAGGTATAAATTATGTTTTGAAACTTTGTAACCTTTTGTAGTTATGCATTTGCAAGGGATAACTGGATTTTTCCATGTTGAGGTTCACAAATTCAATAAGTGAAACAGTGACTTTTAAATCCTATAGTTAGCCTTGGTGTGGTTAATGATTGAGCTTATTTATTTGGTATGTATTAGGATGAAACTTTGAGTTTGTAATGTGAGTAGCTAAACTTTAATGTAGAAGTTCTTATCTAAGCAAGATGAAGCTTTATATGGTTGAATGGAAAATATTTCTGCATTTCAGGGAAAAAAGGTTCATTGATTAATTTATCCATTCAACAAATGTTTATTGAGGTCTATTTTGTGTCTGATTTTTAAGCCTTCAGGATACCAATACAAGTAAGCCTTACTCTCTGCCTTGATATTACCCAGAGCCTAAGAAGGGAGAGTGATAAACAAATAATTACAATGTAATAACTACAGTATATGAAGGCAGGTTTATAAAACAAAGTTCTTGCCCTAAGTAGTCAACACTAAAGGACAAAATGATGTTAAAATTACACTTTTGTAATTAAGCAAATTTTGAACTGTGTGTGCCGCGTCAATAAAAAACATTTTGAGGAGAGTTAGAGTGTAAGCTTGAAGAAAATCCACAGGTCATTTCATTATTTTTTAAAAAAGATTTATTTATTTATGCATATAAGAACTGGGGTGTGGGCAGGAGGTTCAGGGGGTAGAGGATTCACCAGAGACAGAGTGGGAAGCAGAACAGGCAGATTGACTGAAACATACTGCTGAGGGGAGTAGCAGAGGAGACAGGAGAGGTCTGCTGCACCATGTGGGAAACTCCCTGGCTGGAAAGGAACTCATGCTGCAGTGGCTGCAGATAAGCTCCCTTGCGCTGCCAGGGAGGTCCATATTTATTTTAAAAAAAAGATTTATTTATTTATGCATACAAGAACTGGGGTGTAGGCCAGAGGTGGGGGGGTGCGGTGAGAGGACTTACCAGAGACAGAGTGGGGAACAGAATAGGTAGATCTGCTGAAATACACTGCTAAGGGGAGTAGCCAGCCTTTGCTCCCTGGCCAGGATCAAACTCATGCCGCAGTGGCTGGCAATAACTTGATAGTGTTGAGACTTTAACCCCTGCACCACCAGGGAAGTCCCCTTGGAACGTTCTTAAGTCACTACCATTAATAAACATAATAGCTAACAATCATTGTGTGATTTTTGTGTCAGGCAACTTATTTCCTTTTATTTTCATAACACTGTTCTTCAGCTGGTGTAGTACTAATACTTCAATTTTATTTATTTTTATTGATTATACTTTTTTATTTTCTCACATTGTTTGTTGTTCATTTTTATACAAGACTTGATTTCTCCCCTCAGGTGTATGTAGTCCCCATAAATCTCTCACTACTGCATCACCTGTGAACCTTCGTAGTCCCTTGTACTCTTCCCTCCCCTGTTTTGAACCTTCTCCCTGCCCCTCCCCTGCTGTATGCCTCAGATCTATAGTTTGCCTGTAAGTTTTGCTTTTTTTTTTTACCCTTTATTCACTTTCCCTATATTCTTCCTACAAGTGAAACCATGTAATATTTTCCTTTTTCATTCTGACTTATTTCACTGAGCATAATCCCATCCTGCTCCATCCGTATTGCTGCGAATGGTATGTTTATCTTTACTGATTGCTGAATAGTATTCAATTGCTGAAAAGTATTCAATAGATGTGGACCACATCTTCATGATCCATTCCTCTGTTTTTGGGCATTTAGTTTATTTCCGTAGTCTTACCTATTGTAACTAGTGCTGCAATAAACATAGGGGTGCAATTAAGGTTTTTGTGTCCATTGGCTAGGTTCCTAGAAGTGGAATTGTTGGGTCATATGGTAGATCCATTTTTAGTAATTAGAGGAACCTCCACACTGCTTTCCGTAATGGTTGGACTAGTTAGCATTCCCACCAACAGTGTAATACTTCAATTTTAAAGTTAAGAAAAGTGAAGCTCAAACAATCAAGGAAGTTGCCAAAGATAACAGAAGTAGTCAATGGCAGATTTGGGATTGGAGTTGAAAATTTATGGGAAGAACCTAAGCAAGATTTCTTTGTATTAGGGAGGTACCAGATTGAAGGTGGACTTGACCAGAAGACCAGAAATTAATCTGTGTCCATGGTCAGAGATTTTCTTTCTTAAATGGTCATACTACATGTGGTACACTCATTTGGATATTAGCCTAATGCTAAATATGAGGTTTATATATTGTTGTACAGAGAATTGAGTAACCATTTTCATACTGTATATAATCGTAGAGGGACCTGTGCTTGGGAAAATATTTGGAACAAGCAATTGCTAACATTTGTTACTTTCTAGAAAATGATCATTTTATAAGTGGAAATGGTTATCTATATTCATATATAGAGCAAACGTTACTGCAACAGATTTTAAGAGATCTAGCCAAATTTCTTTAATATTGCAGGGTTTTTTGTATTAAGAAAAATGTACCTATCATGTATTTGTATATTTACTTTCAGATTTTTAAAAAAGATTTATTTATGCATACAAGAACTGGGGTGTAGGCCAGAGGTGTGGGGGGTAAGATTCACCAGAGACAGAGTGGGGAGCAGAACAGGTGGATCTACTGAAATATATTGCTGAGAGGAGGAGCTGGTGAGACAGAGAGGTCTGCTGTACCATGTGGGTTAGTTCCCTGGCAGGGATTGAACTCTGCTGCAGTGGCCGGCTATCGCTAGATATTGCTGAGACTTTGACCCCTGTGCTACCAGGGAGGCCCTCGGTGATGTTTTTTGCATTAAATTGAGTTTCTGCAACAGTCCTTCATCTGTATAAATTTTAGCTGGAATAGAATATAGACGTGAATGAGAGTCTTGTGTTTTCTAACACCTTTTAACTAAGTGGGTGGGGCACCCATATTTTTCATGTGAGTAATTTTTGAGTCATTGATACATTTTTCCAAGAAAGGATTAGTGCAAGAGAATGAAATGAGAGGAAGAACCTTGAGGGCTCAGAATGGATTTAATGCAGAAGGGTTGAAAACTACAGGTGCATGTGTAAGGAGGATAAGGCTGAAGTATTCTTTATTTTTATTAAAGATTTATTTATTTATGCATACAAGAACTGGGGTGTAGGCCAGAGGTGTGGGGTGGTAAGAGGATTCACCAGAGACAGAATGGGTAGCAGAATAGGCAGATTGACTGAAATACACTGCTGAGGGGAACAGTGGGCGAGGCAGGAGAGGTCTGCTGTGGTCTGCTGCACCATGTGGGAAGTTCCATGGCTGGGGATCGAACTCGTGCTGCAGTGGCTGCAGATAGCTTAATAGTGCTGAGACGTAACCCGTTGCACCACCAGGGAGGCTCCTGAAGTATTCTTTAATTCTTGCCCTCTGCAGGGTAGCCCAAAGACCTTTTCTTCTACCTTTGTATCTGGAAGACTGGAGTTTGGGCCACTTGTCACCGCTGAATGCCAATAAAGTAGAGACAAAAATTGAATCTTTAAGGTGCACTTTAATCAGAGAGCCAGCAATCTGGAAGATGGGGGGTTAACACATTAAATAAACGGCCTTAACATTTCATTTCCAGCTGGTGTTTTGTAGTGAGTTGAACAAAGACAGTTCAGCAGTAAGCAGGCCTTCATTGCTGCCAGGAGATTGTGATGTCCATCCCCCGGAGCTCCATATTACCCTCCTGGACACCTGACCTCATGCTTGTCCCAATGTACTGAGGCTGGTCTTCAGATATCACTGCTTTCTGCACTCTTCCAGGTGTGTCCTTGGGCTGGAAAATTAACTCAGAACAGACAGGCCATATGTGTGTGTAGATTTCCTATTATGCCGTGCTTAGTGTCTTACCCTATCTCCTTCCCCTCCCTAACCCTTACCACTTTGATAGACATATCTGCTGCAGTTTCTATCCATTTACATTGCTCCAGGGCTGTATAGAAGTGTTAATTTTCCAGTACTGATGCGTTAAATCTAGTATAATAGACATTGAACAAACCAAAGGCAATTTACATGATAGGTGAAAAGTGGTATGCCTCATTCAGAATTTCCATTTCTTTGATTACCTGTGAAGTTTAATATTTTCCTTTCATGATATCCTCATTTATGTCTCTTTAAAAATACAGAATAAATATTTAAAGTGTATACTTAAAATAATTTAAAGAAAAAGAATACATTCCTTAAAAAACATTATATAGAGGGTAAGAAACAAAGATTTCCTTTCCAAAAATATCCTAAGTTTGGTGGGTTTCCTTCCACTTCTTTTCCTATGCATTTATAGAATATATTAGTTTCTAAAATCAGTGGAATGGTAATATATTTTTTTCTGCAGCCTCCCCCTTTTTTTTAACTAGCAGTGTACCTTCGAGATCTCATCTTGTTCGTACATACTTTTTTTTAACAGCCGGTTGTTTTTCCGTTTGACTTACTGTAATTTATTTAATTGTTCCTTTATCAATGGACATTAAAAATTTCCTGAATTTTTGCAATTACCAACAATGAACATCCTTTATTGTCTCCTACATAAATGTTCCAGAATAACTCAAGAATAGGTGTTAGAATTATTGCTTACAAGGTATGCATGTTTTCAGTTTTGAAAGATACTGCCAGTCTGCCCTTCAGACAGGCTTGTCTAACAAGTTCTGCATTCCACCAGCTGCTTATGAAAGTGCTTATATTCTTACTTACATGCTGGCACTATCAATCTCATACAGTTTTTTTCTAATGTAATGGGCAATTAAAAAAATCGCAGTTTGGGCCTCCCCGGTGGCACAGCGGTTAAGCGCTGCGCTGTGGAGCTGTCGGCAGCGGCGACGCGAGTTCGACCCCGGCCAGGGAGAATCCCACATGGCGCGGCAGACCTCTCCTGCCTTGCCCGCTGCTCCCCTCAGCAGTGTATTTCTGATCTGCCTGTTCTGCTCCCCCCTCTGTCTCTGGTGAACCCTCTCGCCGTCCCATACCTCTGGACTGTACCCCAGCTTGTATGCATAAATAAATAAATCTTTAAAAAAAAAAAATGTTTAAAAAAAAAAAAATCGCAGTTTTCAGATTTTTGTGAGTTTGAATATATTGTTACTTCTTTACTGGCTATATTTCTGTAAAAGTGCTTGTTCTCTTTGCTTATTTTTTAGCTTTTTTCTTGTAACTTAACATGACTTCTTTATGTTTGTGAATATAAATCTGAGGTGTCTATATGTATGTGTGTATATGTACATCACATATTTTCTTCAATGTATTATCTATAATGTCTGTTGATATACTAAAAATTTTATATTTCATAGAGCTTTCTTGATGGCTTCTGGGCTTTGAAGCTTGCTTAAGAATTCTCTCCCCACCCCCAAATTATAAAAAATTTATATTATTCTATAAAACTAAATTTTACTCTAACCCTTCACTGGCTTAAATATCAACCTCTTTAATCTATCTGGAATTTATTTTTGTGTACTTTATGAGGTACTTTGCTTCTTTAAGAATATGCAGTTGGCCCAACCCTGTTTATTGAGTATCCTATCCTTTCTTCACTGACGTGAAATGTTGTCTTTATCACATTCTAAATTGCTGGATATAAATATATATATATTTGTATTGGCTATTGACTCTGTTTTTTTCAGTAGATCTGTCTATTCTTGGCCAGTATCCCCAGTTTTAATTATTACAGAAGGGCAAGTCACCTCTTGGACTTGGAATTTATATAAGAATGGATTTTTTTTTCTTTTGAGAAGCAGCCTTTCAAGTTTCGTACAAACAAAAATTCTATTGGATTACAATTTGTATTTATTGCTACAAATAAATTACTTTCTTCAAAGGAGAATTTATATCTGTATAATGTAACTTCCTGTTTAGAAGGCTATTATCTATATTCAGATTAAAATAAATCCTTCAGAAAAGTTTATAATTCTCTTCATATTGGTCTTGTAAATGTCAGTTTCTAGGTATATTATAATTATTTAATTTGTTAGGGCAATTGATGTATTTTACGTCATGAAATTTAAAAAAAATTGGTTATTACACAGGAAAACTTGCTGCTTTTATATTTTTATTTTTGGAGTTATTGGACTTACTGGATATGGAAATTATCCACAAAAAACTCCTTACTTTTTTCCCCACCACCATCCCTTCTACCATCCCACATCCCTTCCCTCTCCCTCTTGGCCTTAGAAACGTCGCTTCATTTATTAATGTCCACTAATTTTTGTAAGTATTTTGTCAAGGGGCCTCCCTGGCGGCGCAGCAGATTAAGTACAGCGCTATGAAGCTGTAAGCTGCTGCAGCATGAGTTTGATACCCGGCTGGGGAGATTCCCACATGGCGCAGCAGACCTCTTCTGCCTCACCGGCAGCTCCCCTCAGCAGTATATTTCAATAGATCTGCCTATTCTGCTGCCCACTCTGTCTGTGGTGAACCCTCTCACCACCACCCCCATCTTTGGCCTACACCCCAGTTCTTGTGGGCATAAATAAAATAAATATTTTTAAAAAAATACAGAGAGAACCTGGCCAAAGGAGGGTTTCACTGAGTTGAATCCAAGATAAGAATAAGAAGCAATTAGAGTCTGTAACCTTCACCTGTTTTTGTCAGTAAAACAGGAATGCCACCAAATAACTTAAAAATTCCTCCCATTTGGAGAAAAAAGTTTTCAAAATGATCATCTGATTCTGAAAACATGTTTTGTTTCTAATAAATTTTTTGTGGAGTCTTCATGCTTTCCAATATAATATATCATCTGCAAATAGTGAAAAAGTTTTCTTTTTTTCCATTTGGCTTTCCTTTACCTTCTTTTGTTACCTGATTGTACTAGCCCAGGTCTCTAATACTAAATTAAACAGAAGTGGTAACAGTAGGCATCCTTGTCTTTTTCCTGAAGGAAAGCTTTTAGTTTTTCATAATTAAATTCTTTTTTGGTCTTTGTTTTGTGATATGTGGGCTTCATTATTTTAAAAAAACTTTTATTATTTTTTAAGAATTGGGGTGTAGGCCAGAAGTGTGGGTGGGGGTGGGGGTGGTTGTGAGAGGATTCACTAGAGAGAGTAGGGAGCAGAACAGATGGATTTACTGAAATACACTGCTAAGGGAAGCAGCAGGTGAGACAGGAGAGGTCTGCTGCTCCATATGTGGGTTAGCTCCCTGGCCAGGGATGGAACTCAAGCCACTGTAGTGATAGTAGTGAGACTTAACCCCCTAAGCCACCAGGGAGACCCTCTTAGGAATGTTCTAACTTGAAGTGCTGAAACATCTAATTATCCCTGATCAGAACAGATTTTGTAGTTATTGGTTCAAATTGTTCTTTTTTTGTATAGTTCCATCAAAATGTTTTGCTCAGCTATTGGTAAGCAGTGTCAAAATGGGGATTGTGACATTATGCAACTGATCTTTTGTGCCAACCTCTGAGAGAAAGTCATGTAAATTTGAAGCCATTGGAAAAAAATCAAGTCATAGTAATGCAAGTACATTGTCTAAAAGTGAAATAGTACTTAAAGGCTTAAAAGAAAAAAGTTTCCCTACTCTTCCTTCCCTTCCCTTAATTCTTGTCCTTCGGAACACTTTTAACTGTTGGGGGTTTTTGTTTGTTTGTCTTGTTTTTACCTTCATATATATTTTTAAATGATATGTTGCAGAATCTGCTATCCTATGCTCTTCTTCTCCCCACTCCCACCCCAGTACACACAGGCTTTTCTCCCATTGCAAGTATAAGGTATAATGCAATTTTGGTTAAATCAGTTGTAAACAGAATAATTCCATTCTATTCCTTCTACCCCTATCCCCCAAGTATGTCTATGTCCTAATCCTTAGGACTTACATTTTTTACTTACATGGTAAAAGAAAACTGAGGGTGGGCCTCCCTGGTGGCTCAGCAGTTGGGCGCTGCGATGTGAAGCTGTGGGCAGCAGCAATCGAGTTCGACGCCCAGCGGGGAGATTCCCACATGGCGGAGCAGATCTCTCCTGCCTCGCCCACTGCTTCCCTCAGCAGTGTGTTTCTGTTGATCTGCCTGTTCTGCTCCCCACTCTATGGTGGGCCCTCTCGCTGCCCCACGCCTCTGGCCTGTACCCCAGCTTGTATGCATAAATAAATAAATTTGAAAAAAAAAAAGAACTGAGGATATATATGGAGTTAAGGTTGCTAATCAGTTCATTTAAAAATAGGGAGATTGGGGCTTCCCTGGTGGCGCAGCGGTTGAGCGCTGGGCTGCGCTGTGCAGCTGTCAACATCACGCGATGCAAGTTCGATGCCCAGCCAAGGAGGATCCCATATGGTGCGTCAGACCTCTCCTGCCTCGCCCGCTGCTCCCCTCAGCAGTGTATTTCTGATCTGCCTGTTCTGCTTCCCGCTCTGTCTGTGGTGAACCCTCTCGCTGCCCCACGCCTCTGGCCTGTACCCGCTTGTATGTAAAAATAAATATTTAATAAATAAATAAATAAATAAATAAATAAATAAATAAATAAAAATAGGGAGATTGGGCCTCCCTGGTGGTGCTGCTGGTTAAAGCGCTGCGCTATGGAGCTGTTGGCAGCAGCCACCCGAGTTTTGAAGCCCAGCCGGGGAGAATCCCACATGGTGGGGCAGACCTCTCCTGCCTCACCCGCTGCTCCCCTCAGCAGTGCACTTCTGATCTGCCTGTTCTGCTCCCCGCTCTGTCTCTGGTGAGCCCTCTCGCCACCCCACGCCTCTGGCCTGTACCCCAGCTTGTATGTAAAAAAAAAAAAAATTAAAGTTCCTTTAAAAAAAAAATAAAAATAGGGTGATTATCTAGATTAAACAGATGGGTCAGTGTAATTAAAAGGATTGTTAAAAGTAGAAGAGGGGCCTACCTGGTGGCCTAGGGGTTGAGTCTCAGTGCTATGACCCCAAAGACCCACCATGACCGCCTGGGTTCATCACAGCCAGCGAGCTGGCCCACATGGCACACCAGACCTCTCCTGTTTTACCTGCTGCTTCCCTCAGCAGTATATTTCAGTGGATCTGCCTGTTCTGCTCCCCACTCTGTCTCTGGTGAATCCTCTCACACCCCCCACACCTCTGCCCTATTTTTTCTATGCAAATATAAATACATAATCTTAAATATAAATACATAAATCTTAAAAAAAACAAAGGTGGGAGAGAGAGTTAGAAGATGTGCTTTAGTAGAAGGACTCAATTTCTGTTGCTGATTTTGAAGACAGTGGAAGGGGGACGGTAAACCAAAGGCAAGCAGGTATCCTTTCGAAACTTGACCAGGTAAGGAAATGGATTTTCTTCTAAACCTCCAGAGGGCATGTTGTGTTACTGCTGCCATGATTTTAGCCCAGTGAGAGCATGTTAGCCTGCTAGTCTAAATTAGTAGTAGATAAAAGATTACTCTTGTTTTAAGCTACCAATTTTATGAGAGTTTGTTTCTGCAGTAATAGAAAACCAATACACTGGTATTTCATTGTTTATATTATTATGATTTTGTAAATATTGTTCACAGCTGAACCATGTAGCAATATATTTCCTTACACAAATTTTATTTTCCTACTGTTAATAGCTGCTTTTTTTGTTCAGTTTTTGAAAGTAATTATTTTTCATTTCATTGGAATTTTATTTTAAGTATTTCTTTTTCTCTTACATCATCGTTAATTTTGGATAGTATTTGATTTCTCCCCTCAGGTGTGGTCCATGAAGTTCTCCCCCCACAAGAGTTCTCCCACCACCTTAGCACTAGTGATCCATCACTGTAGTCCCTTATACTCTTCCTTCCTCTGTTTGACCCCTCCTATATGCTTCAGATCCATAGTCATCTTGAAAGTTTGTTTTTTTCCTAGCCCTTAGTTTTATTTCTCTGTATTCCTCATATAAGTGAAACCATCCAGTATTTATCTTTTTTCTTCTGACTTAATTTTGCTTAGCATAATCTCTTTCAGCTCCACCCATGTTCCTGCAAGGGCATGAATATCTTTTTTTTTTAATAATTTTATTTTATTTTTTTTTGCATACAAGCTGGGTGCAGGCCAGAGGCATGGGGTGGCGAGAGAGTTCACCAGAGACAAAGTGGGGAGCAGAACAGGCAGATCGACGGAAACACACTGCTGAGGGGAGCAGCCGATGAGGCAGGAGAGGTCTGCTGCCCCATGTGGGGATCTCCCTGACTGGGTGTTGAACCGGCTTTGCCATTGCCGACAGCTCCACAGTGCAGCACTTAACTGCTGCACAACCGGGGAAGCCCATGAGTATCTTTTTTGATCACTGAGTAGTAGTCCATATATACCACATCATCTTTTTTTTTTTTTTTTTAGATTTTTAAATTTATTTATGCATGCAAGCTTGGGTGCAGGCCAGAGGTGTGGGGCGGTGAGCGGCCTCACCAGAGACAGAGTGGGGAGCAGAACAGCCAGATCTACGGAAATACACTGCTGAGGGGAGTAGCGGGCAAGGCAGGAGAGGTCTGCTGCATCATGTGGAAAACTCCCTGGTCAGGCATCGAACTCGCGCTGTAGCTGACAACAGCTCCACAGCGTTGCACTTAACCCGTTGTGCCACCAGGGAGGCCCCTATACCACATCTTTTTGATCCATCCTTCTGTTTTGGGACATTTAGGTTGCTTCCATATCTTGGCTCTTCTAAATAGTGCTGCAGTAAACATAGGAGTGTAGGTTTTCTTTCAAATTCGTGGGTTTTTTTAAAGATTTATTTATTTATGCATACAAGATCTGGGGTGTAGGCCAGAGGTGTGTGTGGGGGGGGGGTGAGAGGAGTCACCAGAGACAGTGGGGAGCAGAACAGGTGGATTGACTGAAACACATTGCTGAGAGGTGGAGCAGGGAGACAGGAGAGGTGCGCTGTGCCATGTGGGTTAGCTTCCTGGTCAGGGATCAAACTCATGCCACAGTGGCTGGCGATAACTTGATAGCACTGAGACTTTAACACCTGCACCCCAGGGAGGCCCTGTTTAGTTTTTAAATATGGGCCAGTCTTACAGATGTGAAGCGGTATTTCATTGTGGTTTTGATTTGCATTTTCCTGATAATAAGTGATACTGAACATTTTTTCATATTTCTGTTGGCTTTTGCATTTCTTCTTTGAAGAAGTATCTAGCTCTCCTGCCTATTTTTTGGTTGGGTAGTTTGTTTTTGTTGTATTATGTAAGGTCTTTGTAGATCTTAGATATTAGTCCCTTATCAAGTGTATGGTGTGTGAGTATCGGTATGATGTGTAAATATTTTCTCCTGTTCAGTAGGATATCTCTTCATTTTGGTTGCTATCTCTTTGCTGTACAGAAGAAACTCTATAGTTTGATGTAGTCCTAGCTGCTTATGTTTGCCTTGCTTTTGGAGATGTGTCCTCAAAGATGTTTTTGAAGTTTATGTCTTGGAGTATTTTGTCTTTGTTTTTTCCTGTTTATTTAATGATTTCAGGTCTTACATTCAAGTCTTTTATATATTCTGAGTTGATTTTTGTATGGTGTGAGACAGTAGTCTAGTTTCATTTTTTTGTATATGGCAGTCCAATTTTTTCAGCACCATTTATTGAAGAGACTTTCCTTGTTTTGGTGTATATTCTTTGCTCCTTTGTTGTAGATTAGTTGATCACATACTTGGTTTTATTTCTGGGCTTTCAGTTTGATTCCACTGGTCTGTTTGTCTGTTTTTGTTCTAGTACCATGCTGTTTTTATTGTTATGGCTTTGTATATAGTTTAAAGTCTGGGAGTATAATACCTCCATTCTTCCCATTTTTAGTGAGGAGAGCTTTGACCGTTCAGGGTTTTTTTTGTGATTCCATGTGAATTTCAGCAGTATTTGTTCCATTTCTTTGAAGAATGCTAATTGAGATTTTTATTGGCATTGCATTGAATCTGGAAATTGCTTTGGGTAGGATGACCATTTTGATAATAGTGATTCTCCCAATCCATGAACAGGGAATGCATTTCTTTGTGTCTTCTACTTCTTTTAACAATGATTTATAATTTTCCTTGTATAGGTCTTTCACTTCCTTTGTTAGGCTTATTCCCAGGTGTTTGTTTTTTTTTTTTTTGGTACAACTGTAAACGGGAATGATTTTCTTAATTCCTCTTCAGGCTGATAGTTTGATATAGGAGGACAACTGATTTTTGTATAATGATTTCATAATCTGCTACTTTACTGACTGTTTTATTTTTTAAATTATTTTTTCTGTGGATTTTTTTGTTTATATATATTTATATATATATATACATACAACGCACATCTTAATTATATCATCTGCAAATAATGATGGCTTCTTCTTTCCCAATTTGAATTCCTCTTGCCTAATTGTTCTAGTTAGGACTTCCAGTAGTATATTGAATAGCAGTGGTGAGAGTGGACATCCCAGACCATCTCAGTGAAAAGGATTTCATTTTTTTAACATTGAGAATGATACTAGCTGTGGGTTTGTCATATATGGCTTTTATTACGTTAAGATATATTCCTTTTAGCCCAAATTTTTCAAAGGCCTTCCTCATCATGGCAGGGGAGGGGGAGCTTTTCTCTTCTTAATTGCAAATCCTTTGCCATCTCTCAGAGATAACTACTACTGAGTTTGCTGTTTCTCAGACTAGTTTATACTCCTAAGCAAGCCTGCTAATAGGTTAGATGCTTATTAGAGCAGAAGAAAAATTACTGCAGAGGTCCTGTGAAAGGCTAAGGTGGAAGAGGTTCTTTCTTAAAATTTTTTGTTTGTTTGTTTAAAGCCCTGTACAGTACCCTAGAGATAATTGTATGTAATAGTTGCATGGAGGGCCTCCCTGGTGGCACAGAGATTAAAGTCTAAGCGCTGTCAAACTATCACCAGACATTGCAGCATGAGTTTGATCTCCCCCACCAGGGAGCTAACTCACATGAAACAACAGACCTCTCCTGTCTTGTCCACTGCTCCCCTCAGCAGTGTTTTTCAGTAGATCTGCCTGTTCTGCTCCCTACTCTGTCTCTGGTGAATCCTCTCACCCCCGGTGCCTCTGGCCTACACCCCAGTTCTTGTATGCATAAATAAATAAATCTTGAAAAAAATAGCTGCATGGAAATATTTGTTTAATGACTGGTGCCTAAGTCCTTCTAGTTGAGGATATTTAATACCAACGTTATAACATTTTGAAATGAAGTGTACATGTCTTTTGAATTAAAGTTATTATGTGCTTTGCCAATAAATAGACAGCTATGACAGTAAATGTTTTCTTAAAAGTAGTGAAACTGAGGACAGACTTTAATTGCATGCTACACATTTAGCTGCTTTCACTCACTGAGACTTGTAGACAGGACAGAGTAAGAGATGGCAGAAGTGTAGTATTTCTGGCTCAGGAAATGAGTTGTACATTCTGAAAAATGGGGTGATTTGCATTTTGATTCTGGCAAGGGCCAGACAAACAATGGAATATTTACTGTGTAGTGGTTAAGGACCTCACCTCCATTGTAGCTGAAAATGAAATCCTTCTCTAGTGAGGCTGTAATAGGACTGCTGCCTGAACTTTTTAGCTGTGTGAAGTGGCTAGAGCAAGAAATGACTCCATGGCATGTTTAGGGAAGGACTTGTTCTGGCTATAACCAAGTGGCTGCACAGGTTGTGGGTGTCACTTTAAACTTAGAAAGACCTGCTTGCTGGAGGAGGAGCAGCTTCTAAAGGATCAGGTGCGTGTTTGAAGGGATGAGCTCATCCTTCTAACCAGACCTGCTCCAGACGCTGAGTGAATGTTTTCCTAATTGCAAGTCTTGCAGCTGGGAGAAACAGGAAATGGTTGACGCTTCAGGCACCTGTGAGTAGCAAATAAAATAGAACCATTTTTGGAACTCTTTTGAAACATATGCTTGTGAATATCAGGTTGAAGGTGACACATATACATACTCTATTTTCTCAGTTGAGGATTGTAGTTGGATGCGTATGATGGTTTTAACTTTATTCTACTGATTCCATTGAGGTAACTTAATTGTTTCCTGTGCTGCCATGAGTGATTTTACTGTTTTGGGAAACAGGAATCCTGGGTGAATCCTTTTTAATTTCCAACTATTCTTATGACTTTTTTTGAGCTTTGTTTGATGGGACTTATCCCACTTATGTAGTCTACTGTACTGTCTTTCGTAGTCCTGTGCATGATTGTATTTTGTTTTGCTTTAATTTACCTACACTATTTTTTTTAAAGAAATTTATTTATACATACAAGCTGGGGTACAGGCCAGAGTCATGGGGCGGCGAGAGGGTTCACCAGAGACAGAGTGGGGAGAAGAACAGGCAGATCAGAAGTACACTGCTGAGGGGAGCAGTGGGCAAGGCAGGAGAGGTCTGCTGCACCATGTGGGACTCTCCCTGGCTGGACTCTCCTCTCACGTGCTGCTGAGAGCTCCACAGCGCAGCGCTGAACCACTGCGCCACCAGGGAGGCCCTTTACCTACACTATTTTAAGTAAGGCTCTTTACAACGAAATTGGTTTACAAAATATCTATGATTTTTAAAAACTTATTTTGTGATTATTTGAGCGTTATGTATAGAATTCAAGAAATCTGATATACTCTTTACCCAGTACCCTCCAATAGTAATATTGCAAAACCCATAATATCAAAACCAGGATATTGATAACTGAAGGTAGAGAATGTGTTCCTCATTACAGGACCTATCATATTCACTCACTCAATTCTTCCTTAATACCTATCAACCATTACTTGATAAGTTAATTTTTAAGCATGGTATTTCATGTGTAATTTTAAGTAGTTTTTTATTAGAGATCCATAAGGCATTATGGAAAAAGAGTACTAGACTGCAATAAATTTTGGCTCATTGTAGCTCTTTCACCTTGGGCAAATAATTTTAATTCTTCTGTGCTTTATTTTCCTTGTGTGTAAATTGGGGTAATGGCTTATTAATTTCCGTAGGATTTTTGAGAAAACGTACAGTTCTTTAAAAAATAAGCACCAAATTGATTATTAGCAGCAAGGACAATAGTTTTTCAACCTGGAAGGTATAAAGCAAATTACTGAATTCTATATAGAAAATGCTATCCAGAATGATATGAGCATTTAAAATGAATTTATCTTAAGGTTTAATTGAATTTTGGAGTGCTGAATTAACTGACTGATGATCTCAGAACCACTGTAGTTAATCATTGAGAAAATCATTAAGGCCAAAGAGAGGCAAATGTCCTGATAGTCAAAAAGAGGAAAGGAAAATAGTTGGAAAACTAAGACCTATAAAATTGATGTTAAATCATGGGAAAATTCATTTATAAATGATCAGGCATTAAACAAAACAAATTAGTACGGGTTGATTTATGGTAACAAGTTATTTCTGTTTCCATTATTGGATTCTATTCTATATCAGTATAGAATTATGAGATTTGTAGCTCAGGGGGTTGTTATGGTCATAATTATGTAGTTTCATGTTCTTTCATGATAAATTTTTTTGTGTCAGATATGTGGTAAAGTATGGTTTGATTGATTGAAGTGAAAGTAGAGAAGATTGAATAACTAACTACCCACTTAGTTTTGATTTTTTTTAGAGATTTATTTATTTAGGCATACACGAGCTGGGGTGAAGGCCAGAGGTGTGTGTGGGGGTGTGTGTGAGAGGATTCACCAGAGACGGAGCTGGGAGCAGAACAGGCAGATCTACTGAAATACATTGCTGAGGGGAGCAGTGGGGGAGACAGGAGAGGTCTGCTGTACCATGTGGGAAGCTCCCTGGCTGGGGATCTAACTTGTGCTGCAATAATTTCAGATAGCTTCATAGTCTGAGACTTAACCCATTGTGCCACCAAAGAGGCCCTAGTCTTGATTTTGCTGGGAAAGTCTGGTGTATTATCTTTGGACCTTGGATAGAAAAGAAATTTGAAAAAACATGTTAATCATATGTGTATTACAAAGCTGCAGGAGTAGTTAATATTACAGATAATGAATAAAATCCTATAAATTATATCTTGATGAAATGAAAGGATGAAGTCATGGGCCCAAGGTGAAATTAAATTTAGTGGGTATAAGTCCTATGTTTAAATTCAGAACCTCAAAGATATAAGAACAGAATGAGGAAAAGGTGATTGAGCTGCAGTTCATGTGAACAATAATCATAAATGTAGCCGGGAATGCCTGTGCAATGTGATTGCTATATTGTCAGGAGTATAGGCAGGTCACGAAGCATTGGTTCCAGTATATTTTTACTCCATTGGAAACACATTTTGAGTATTGGTTTAAATGAACAGTGACAAAGTTGAGAGCATTCCAGGGAGGGCAGACAGAACCATAAATGGTCTAAAAGCCATTCATATAGGAAATTGTTGGGATTTGGGGAGGAGTGTTGAGAAATTTTTAAAATGCAAAAAATAATGTAACAGATATCCATATTCTTACCACTCAGAATTCACCACTGTTAAAATGTTTTTCTTTCTCTCTCTCTTAGAAATAAAACATTACCCTTAAAACCAAAGCCGCCCTTTCTCCCTCCCTATAAGGAACTCTTTACTTTTATTGAAGTGATATGTGCATAGTTTAAAAAATTTGAATAGTCTTATATACTTAGAAGGAAAATAATTATCATACCCAAAGGAGAAGCTATATTTATCTGTCTTAAATATTTTGAGTATAATTATATCACTTGCTTTTAAAAAATATAAACATATAAAATAGCCAGAAAATATGAAGATTTGGCTCTATCTCTGGTGAATCCTCTCATCACCCCTATGCCTCTAGCTTACATCTCAGCTCTTGTATGCATAAATAAAGAAATCTTTTTTTTTTTTTTAAGAAGCATGGAGTCTCCCCTCTTAGGTGGTGTTACCATACTGCACCTACCACCAAGAAACCATAGTCTACCACCATAGTCCATTGTGCTTCCTCCCCGCCTAGCTTTTGCCCCTTCCCCTCTCTTTTCTCTTCTGGTAACCTCAGTTCTTTTTTTTTTTTTTTAAGATTTATTTATTTATGCATACAAGCTGGGGTACAGGCCAGAGGTGTGGGGCAGCGACAGGGTTCACCAGAGACAGAGTGGGGAGCAGAACAGGCAGAGTGGAGGAAACACACTGCTGAGGGGAGCAGTGGGCGAGGCAGGAGAGGTCTGCTGCGCCATATGGGAATCTCCCCAGCAGGGCATCAAACTCGTGTTGCTGCTGCCAACAGCTCCAAGCTCAGCGCTTAACCGCTGTGCCACTGGAGAGGCCCAACCTCAGTTCTTTTTGACATTCAGGAGTATATTACCTGTTTTAAGTGTTTTATAGTTTTACAAATTTATATATTTTATGCCCAAATCTTTAATCCACTTTGAACTCCACTGTTGGAGTTAAGTGAGGATCTGATTTGATTATTTTTGCTTGTGACTGTCTAATTTTTGCAACTCTTTGTTAAAGAGGCTTTCCTTTCTCCATTATATGACCCTGGTTCCTTTGTCAAAGATGAACTGTCCATATTTGTATGAATTTATTTCTGGACTTTCTGTTTTATTGATTCAGTCTGTATTTATGTTTTTGTTCCATACTGTTTTGATTATTATTGCTGTGTAGTGTAGTTTGAAGTGTGACTTAATATTGAAGTAGTTCATCCACTTTTAAAATGATACAGAGGGGCCTCCCTGGTGGCGTAGTGGTTAAGTGCTGTGCTGTGGGGCTGTCCGCAGCGGTGATGTGAGTTCGATGCCCCAGCCAGGGAGATCCCCACATGGTGCGGCAGACCTCTCCTGCCTCGCCCGCTGCTCCCCTCAGCAGTGTATTTCTGTTGATCTGCCTGTTCTGCTTCCCACTCTGTCTCTGGTGAACCCTCTCACTGCCCCGCACCTCTGGCCTGTGCCCCAGCTTGTATGCATAAATAAATAAATCTTTAAAAAAATGATACAGAGCATTAAATCTTAAGACTGTATCATACTGTCTTTACCCATTCCCCTTTGATGGGCATTTCAATTGTTTTCACTTTTTGTTTAGTTAGTAAAGAGACTTGTGTGAGAATTTTCCTAGGCTGTGATGAGAAGTGAAATTGCTAGGTGTATTCATTATCTATTGCTGCATTACAAATTACCCTAAAATTTAGTTACTTAAAACAACAATTTTCTTTTCACTTGATCATTTTTAATGTTCAGAGTTGCACATATGAAACCATGATTTAAACTACTCTTGTCCCACAGTCAATGGAGCATTCGTGAATGTTGAGAAATAATGGCTTCAATCTTTCTCAGAAGTTCAGGAACAGCCTAGGATATTGCAGTTGTTTTTGAAGGTTGAAATTCCTCAAAGTTTTCTTTGGATTTTAAGTAGTCTCTTCTATAATCAAAATATGTTATGACTGTTGGAAATGGCTTGATTAAAATGAGCTTCTTAACTTCTGGCATTGAGAAGTGTCTTCTGTGTCCTCATCTAAATACTCCTAGTGTATCTCCTGAACTCCCCAGCAAGCTAGCCTTTCCTAGTGGACTCAAGCTGTTGTGGTGACTTCCCTCTCTGCAGAGGTGGTGCTTTGATTCCTAAAGGCTTTCTTCTGTGGATGGAAAAGGTCTTTTCAGTTGGTATTTGGAGACATTATGTGTCAGGCACTGTTTTGGGATTTAGGTGACACCAAAGGACATAAATGAAAATACTGGCCTTCATAGAATGTATCTTGGTTTTGTATGCTAGAAGTCCAAGATCAGGGTACCAGCTTGGTTAGATGAGCATTCTCTTCTGGTGAACTTCTCTTTGTAAAGTCCTCACAGGGCAGAAAGGCCCTTGGTGTTTTATCTTAAACTTCTTTCTTTGAGAAAGTTCCCATCCCCAGCTGTTGTTACTTAATAACATTTTTGTTTTCCCTAAAAATTACACCACCATTTTAAATATTTTTGCTTTTTTTTTTTTTTTTTAACTTGGCTTATGTCTATCTTATCTACTGAAATACCAGCATTGTGTGACCAGGGTCAGTATTTTTGCCTCCATCCTCAGCACTTAGCACTGACCTAGCACAGCAGGTATTTATTGGATAAATGACTGAAGATATCTTGTGGGTGATCTTAAAAGGCGGAGCATATTCTTACTTTTAGGAGCCTTTCAGGTAGGGCAAGTGGAGAAGGGTGAGGAGGGCCAAGGAATATGATTTTGTCCCTGGTTTTAGGGTATCCATTTGTTTATTAATTGGGCTGTCAGAGCCCCTGTCCTTCAGGAGCTCTCAATCTGTGGAGAAACAGATGAATCCCCTGTGGTGGGGCTGTGGGCTATATGCTGTGTACATGATGCCTAGGCAGGAGCCTAGGCAGCCTGCTAGGAGCAAATGTGCCTGGAGCTTCTCATCAGGTCACTTAGGCTCAGGGCTCCCACCTTGACTGCTGAACTCACATGTCCCTTCCCCACTACTCCCCTACCACTACCACCAGGAAGGTCAGATCCCTGAACCGGTCTCCATAGCCTGCCTCAAAAGCTCTGCCAGAAGAGGGCTGGTGATAGACAAGGAATAGATCCTCCAGGCCAAATATGGTTATAGCAGTGATCCTGAAAATCAACACTGAATAGTGCTCCCACAGCCCAAGCACTGCTTTAAGCACTTGGCAGGTATTAGCTTATTGAATTCTCTCAACAACCCCATGAGGAGATGTTGAAGGAGTAAGGTGAGGACACTGGGGGACTCAGCATAAGGTACTAAAGGTCACACTACTGATGACTGACCTGGAGGGTAAAACTGCAGGAACATTCAGCACTTGGTTCTAGTCTTTTTGATAATAGCCATTCTAATAGGTGTGAGGTGGTGTCTTGTGGTTTTGATTTGCACTTCCCTAAAAATAAGTGATAAATGAACACCTTGTCATGTGTCTATTGGCCATCTGTATGTCTTCTATGGTGAAATGTCTATTTTGAGCCTCTGCCCATTTTTAAAATTGTGGGTTTTTTTTTTTTTGGTTGTTAAATTGTATGAATTGTTTATATATTTTAGACATTAACCCTATGTCAAATGTATGATTTGCCAGTTTTTTTCTCATTCAAGAAATTGCCTTTGTGTCTTGACAACGGTTTGTTTCACTGTGCAGAAGCCTTTAGTTTGATGTAGTCTTATGTAATTTTGCTTTCAGATTAATTACCCAAAGGTATTAACTTTATATATTTGTTTTCCATAGACTTCCCAGTATATTCTTCCTACAATCTAGAGTCAAGGCTAAAATATTTTCCCGTGGGTTCTTAGTTAACTAAGATCAAGTAAGTCCATCTCCTTTACCCTATCCCCCTTGTCCATGCCATGCACATATACATCATGAACATATATAGAGCCCAGGATCAAATGATAGTGTTATATGGGTTTCCGCTTGGTATGAAGCAATCACTACCCTGCTCCTCCCTACCTTAATCCTCCATAGTTTATTTATTTATTTATTTTTTAAAGATTTATTTATTTATACATATAAGCTGAGGTACAGGCCAGAGGCATGGGGCGGCGAGAGGGTACACCAGAGACAGAGCGGGGAGCAGAACAGGCAGATCAGAAATACACTGCTGAGGGGAGCGGTGGGAGAGGCAGGAGAGGTCTGCCGCGCCATGTGGGGTTCTCCCTTCTGGGCGTCGAACTCTCATCACATGTGCTGCTGACAGCGCCACAGAGCAGTGCTCAACCGCTGCACCACCAGGGAGGCCCAGTCCTCCATAGTTTATTTTTAAAGTTTCCCAGATTTTCTCACTACCTTCTAGAGTTCTAGAATCAAGAAACTTTATTTTCCAATTTGTCTCCTTTTGTGGAGCCTCTCAGCTTTTGCTTTTAATGCCAATATCAGCATTATTGCCTCAGAAATAAAAACTGAAAAAAAATGATTTTGTTTTGGGGTTACTCCATGAGGGAGTCACCTTGGTTTTTGTTAGAGAAATTCTCTTTTAGGATTTAAAGAGAAGCAAAATGTTCTTTCACAAAATTGAACATTGTGCTGTACCCTGCTCCACTTGCTAGTGGAGACCCATAATGAATGGTGTGGAATCTGACCAAGTAGGACTGTTTAGTCTATGTTCTTACATTACTCCCTCCCCCAGCAAAGGATTTCTCTTGATTACTGTATTCAAGTGTTAGAGGTAGTTTCTCCCTACTAATGTTTATATTTTTTTCATAGACCTTTCTCTAGTATGATCAGGGTTATTATGTAACATTCCCTGCAAAGTGTTGAAAAATATGAAAGGTGTTATTGAAGCACAATTTTACAAAGCAATGTTTGTTAACCTATTTCCAACTTTAGGATTCCTGGACATTTAAACAGGACATCTAAAACTATATATATCACTCTCTTTCTTGACATAGAAATCATACCCGCAGAAACTCCTAGCAGTTTGGCACTCACCTAATATGAACTTGTAGTTTTTTCGATTTGGGTAGTGGAGAGGTCCAGTGGTTTATGCAGGGTTCTCTCTATGTGAGACAGAATCTCTTGTGCAGTCTTGAGAATGAAATAAGAAATGTCCAAAAATAACTTACAGAAGATGAAATGTACCATAGGAGAATTTTTATGCTAAGTCTTTTTTTTTTTTAAGATTTATTTATTTATGCATACAAGAGCTGGGGTGTAGGCCAGAGGTGTGGTGGTGAGAGGAAGAGAAAGGATTCACCAAAGATAGAGTGGGGAGCAGAACAGGCGGATTGACTGAAATATACTGCTGAGGGGAGCAGCAGGTGAGATAGGAGAGGTCTGCTGAGCCATGTGGGATGCCCCCAGACCAGGATTGAACTTGTGCTGCATTGGCTGCTGATAGCTTCATAGCACTGAGACTTAACTCCTTGCGCCACCAGGGAGGCCCCTCTTTTTTTTCTTTTTTAAAAAGATTTATTTATTTATGCATGTAAGAGCTGGGGTGTAGGCCAGAGGTATGTGTGTGGGGTGGGGAGTGGGTTGAGAGGATTCACCAGAGACAGAGTGGGGAGTAGAACAGGTGGATCTACTGAAATACACTGCTAATGGAGCAGCAGGCTGGCAAGACTGGGGAGGTCTGCTGTGCCACCTCGGTTAGCTCCCTGGCCTGGATCTAACTTGTGCTGCAGTGGCTACTGATAGCTTCATAGTGCTGAGATTTAACCCTAAATGCCACCAGGGAGGACCCGTGCTAAGTTTTTTCTAAGGCAAGTCAAAGAAAATTATAAACTGTTAGAATGAGATTTTTCCTGTGGATCACCTCTCTTGCCTGGCTGTGATATGAAAAGGCATGTTACCTAGTTGTATTATAACTGGGAATAGTCTTTGTAACTCTACTGTAGTACTCTAGTTTTATTTGATTAATTCCACAATGAATATGTAACTGTCTCTTAATGACTTGATTGAAGAGTATGACCTTGATATTTGTATATTCTTTCTTTGTAGTTAGTACTGACAGTAGAAATCCTGTGTTTCATGTTTTAAAATGTCATTAGCTCCCTCATCCCCACCTAGCACTGGAAGACCTGTGTTAGGATGCTAATGGTAAGCAAAACAAAAGCAGTAATACCCCTTTTATCTTTTAATTTTGACACTTCCATTGTTGTTAATGTACTACTTTAGTAAACTACAAAAAGCTTAGTTAGTTTTGTACAGTGCCTGAATCTTTTTAATTTTACTTACAATTCTTAATTCTTTTACAATTAACCTTTTAAAAATCAATTAAAATTTTCTCACAACCTATATAAATACACCAGACATTTCATATCTGGCAAGGATTCTGCTCATGAGCTTTTTTTTTTTAATTTTAAAAATCAGTATCCTTTTAAAACAAATTTCCATGAAGCTGTTTTAAAACTAGGAATGAGACATAGAAGGGTGTGTATTTCTCCTCTGGGACCTTTGTGCCCTGTCTGCAGATGTAAATTCTGGGCTGACTGATCACATGTTTGGGAACAGGATCCTGCATGCTGTTTGTTCTTCTGATATAAGTTGCCCTTTTTCCTAAGAAGAGGGGTGGAGATCTTTTCACTGTCCTTACCTTCATGATTGAAAAATTTTGACTTTACAAGCATTCGAAAATTGATTATTGAATCCAGCAGCTCAATTTACTTAATAATTTTCTTTAGCAGTGTTTGTTGTTGTGTTTGTTTAAGACACTTGGAGTTTTGCCTGTTAATTCAGTTTTGGAATTTTGAATTAACGATCCAAACAATGACATTGTTTTGGTTATTCTCTAAAGCATTACTAACTTGTCTACTTCTAGTGCTCCTTCTGACTGTAGTGCAAAGGACTGTTTTTTACAGGGCTGGCCCTTCATTTGGAAGCAGCTGCCACCCTGCAAACCTTATTGTTACAGTGCTGACCTTTGTCATCAGGAATGTCTCTGGAGGAAACAGTCTCCTAATTGTTTTTCTTAAGCCTCTATGAAGTTTGTGATATGTCCTTTCAAGTTACTTTTGGTTGTTTCTTAAGTTTACTTTGTTTGCTTTTAATTGGAGGTCCCATCTTTTTAATCATGATTTGCCAGTGCTGAGTTCCTGGTAGGTGGTAAGAAGAATTGTTCTTTCTCTGTCCTCTTGTACTGCGGGAAGCCTTTGTGGTTTAGATTCAGTGTTTCCCATTGTTGCTAACTGCAGTTGTCTCCTCCCTCCTTCCCTTACCCTTCCCTCCCCACAATGCTAGCTCTTCCCTTGTCCCTCCCCATTCCTGTATCACTTGCCCCACAATGTCCTTGTGGTTGTTAGAGACCTTTCGCTGGCAGTTCAGTTTGTTGTCTGGTAAGTATCATACTTGTGGTAAAATTGGGTGGATGGAGGGATTGAGGGAACTGGTGTTTGTGAAGTGTTTTTTTTTTTACAGAAGAGTTTAAACTTTGAAATTGAAGTTTTAGATTTTCTTTAATTTCAGGAGGCTTCTTTCAGGCTGATTGTTGTTTCTACTCTTCCTCTCTATTTCAATTATAAGGTTTTGGGAATTTGATTTTTGTTACTGGTTTAAAAATATTCTCATAGATTTTTGAATTTTTATAGACACTTAATTTTTTAGAAAAATTTTCCGTGAAACATGAAACCATGAGTAATTGAATAGACAAGCACAAATGGGAATATGATTTTGGACTCAATGTATTTTCAAACAAAAATTTTTTAAGAGAAGAATATGACTAGAAGATTAGATAACGACGTTAATTAAGTAAAGTTGATAGCTATACTCTGGTATCGAATAGATTTTCTTGAGTTTATTGGAGTTAAAGGTAAGGGTTGTAGGGTTTAACATTTTCAGTTTCCTTCAAAAAGAAGGTTGTGATTTCTTTGTATTTTATTTTCAGTACTGAAGATTGATAATGAAGAAAAGTCTTATTTTGTGACTAACTTGGAAAGTAGCACTTACTTCCAGATTCAAAGTGATTTCTTTTTCCTATCAGCATAGTACTGTTGGCAAAATTCACTAAGATTTTGGCAATACATTGTCAATTCTGGGAAATGATTTTCTCAGTATTTCAGGAAAACAGATGCTCTTGGGAATTATTGTGGGGAAATTCCATAAATTTGTTCAATAGCACCTGCTCTCCTGAGATGTGAACTCTATAATCTTTTCAAAAGTAAAATATTTAATATTTGGTGTTCAGATTGAATCAAATATCACTTTTATAATGGTTTTTCTTTTTGTATGTTTTGATACTCAACTAAGAAACCCTGTGTGTGTGTTTGACGCTGGATGGATTAGATGGATGATATTCTGGTATTACCAGCAACTTGAAGTTGTGAACCTCAGGTTCTCCAGAAGTACTGCCATTTGAAAGTCATTTATATGGTTGACAATGTGAGGGAAAACTTTTCATGGAATTTTATTGCTGTTCAATGAGTCACTTATTCAAGTGATAGTTGCACTGGTATTATAATGATTTCCAGAACTCCAACTATGTGGCAGGTGCTAGTCCCTATGCTAAATGTTTTATATTTTCTTCTAATTCCCAGTATAGAGCAGCCAAGTAGATGGTTTTACTTCTCTGGAGAGCAGCCATGATAGATAGAAAGGACATTGGCCTTTTTAATGCAAAATGAAAATCAATATGAGGCAGATTATAAGGATTAAGGACATGCCATGTGTTTGATGCCTTGCACAGAGTCTGTGTCTACTAGTGATGTCTATTGTTACTGTAATTTTACTGTTGAAAGAGAGAAACCAAGTAATTTGCTAAAGGACTGAGAAGATGGTAGAGAAAAAGGTAATATTTCTTACTGTAAGGAGCAGGGCTGGATTTGAATTGGTTCAAAACCTGGAGTCTGGTAGCATGTTTTTGTTTGAGCATTGTGTAGGCTTTCAGTGTAGATTTCTGTGAATCCCCGCCCACCCCTGCACCTCCCGAGCCCACAGAGGAGGCGTTCTTTAGAGATGCCCTTCTTTCTTTGGTATCCTCTGTCACCTTCCCAGTCATGTGCTTGGCGTCTCACATTGGAGTTGCTTGTGCCATTCAGTACCAGTTTACTCTCAGCAGAAGTGAGTCAAGCCTGTGTGGTCAGTGGCTTTTCTTCCTATTTTCCTCTTGTTGCTACAACCATCATGCTTTCATTATTGTTTGTGCTGAAATACTTTGGGTTTTGGTATGTTTGTGAATCTAAATAGTGCATAGTTGCAATCAAGTGTGTAGTTTAAAAAACCTTGGTGACTTAAATTTACGAAAAACATCTGGTTCTAAGTTATTGAATCAGAAGATAACAGGGCAATTCTTTTGGAACTCACAGTTAACATTTTGTTATCCTTGGGACTAATAATTTTCTATGGATATTCTCTTTACTTTAACCACCACTTTTACTAGTTCAGTACTGTTGGAAGTATGTTTGAGGATGAACATTGTGTTTGTCCTATTGGCCATATAGTAGTATATCTCTCTTCCATAGACCTGCTGGAAATGCAGGTATGATTTAGGTATGATATGATTTAGGCAGTGGGCTCAAGGAAGAGATAAAGATATGACTGATCTTGCCTATAACTGTATTACTTCTAAACTGAAAAAGATACTTTGTTTCACAAACCTTACTTCATCATTCTTTTATTTAATAAGTATTGAACATCTATTGAATGTAAGGTAATGTAACTTTACATTTTATTCCAATAAAGTACTGATGTACTGAAGTTCTTGAGAGGGAGAGGGTAAGTCCCAGTGGGTGAGGAGCAGTATTTAGACAGTACTTTGGGAAATGAATTAATGTAAATGAATTATTACTCCTTCCTGATAAGATGTGACTATTATTAGTCTCTAATACTGTAAGTTGGCAACAGAATGGTTTCTTCAGACAGGTTTGCAGCATTGGTGGTATAGTGGTGAGCATAGCTGCCTTCCAAACAGGTTTGCTGAGTAGAAGGGATTACGAGTATTAGGAAGGACTGAGAAGATGGTAGAGAAAAAGGTAATATTTTTTATTGAACAAAATGCTAAGCACATTCACAGAACAAATCTTTTTAATTAATGTAAAGATTATTTTTATTTATTTATGCACACAAGAACTGGGGTGTAGGCCAGAGGTGCAGCGGGGTGAGAGGATTTACCAGAGACAGAATCAGGAGCAGAACAGGCATATCCACTGAAATACACTGAGGGAAGCAGTGGGCAAGATAGGAGAGGTCTGCTGGGCCATGTGGGTTAGCTCCATGTGGGTTAGCTCCCTGGCCGGGGATGAAACTCATGCTGCAGTGGTTGCCAATAGCTTGATAGTGCTGAGACTTAACCCCTTGTGCCACCAGGGAGGCCCTGTTTTATAGATAGGATTAAAAGGAAGAAATAGTTCAGAATTTACTATAATAATGTAGATGATTATATTGAGAATACATTATTTTTAGATCCATTTCCCCCCATTTTGATATGGCTTTGGAGCGTGCTCTAAATAATAGTTTAATTTCATGTAATTTTTACAGTAAATGTATGTGTGTTTTTGTCTGTATGAGAAAGAAATGGAGAAGGAGGGAGGAAGGATAGGTATATAGGGATTGATCAGTTACCATAGTCATAGCTACTATTTATGGAACTTCTATTTTATACCTGACCCTAAATATTTTGTATGTATAATTTTGCTGAATGCTCTCAACAAATCAAATTTATTGTGGGTGATAAATAGACCTGAAAGTGATGGAGCAGGATTGGAATGGAGAGTCATCTTCTTTTTCACCATCCACATCAAAACATGGGCTAGTTATACATGCTTATTTCATTTAGTCCTCATAACTCATAACAATCTTTTGATAAAGATATTATTTATTAATTCCATTTTAGTGGTAATGTATGTAATACTTCAGTAATTGTGGAATCTAATTTAAAAGTATGGAATCAAGTGATTCCATAACTTGGTCAAAATGACCACTGTTAAGTGGTGAAATGCAGACCTGTTTGCCCTGCTAACTCTTGGTCCTGAGATTGTATATAATTCGCCATGTGTTCTCCGGCAATGCTACGCCTTGGATCTCTACTATGAGTGTGGTGTTTCCTGAGAGTATGCAATATGTTTGATCCTACAGTGGCTGCATTTTTAATGGCTGTGCTCTTTCTATTATCATGCTGCTTCCCTTAGAGGTCAGTACATTATCTATACAACTCTGAATACTTACAAGGAAGGGCTAAGTAGTTTGCCACAGTCATTTTAGCTTTTAAAGTTTGTAAGTTATAACAAAGTCAACATATCCTTGTCTTTTTATTTTCTTTGTAGCTGGTCTTGGACAAATTTGTTGTAAATGAAAGCTTTCTTATAAAAGGAAAAATATGGCTTTCTGTTTGTGATTATCAGAATACAATTCTTATTGTACATGATGTAATAATTTGGGGCTGCAAAATTTCAACCCTCAGAAAGTTGTTTGAATTGAGTAACTGTATTCACTGGGGAGTTTGAGATAACCAAGCCATAAATCAACAAAGAGCTTAGCTTTTTTTTATGCATGTAGCTGGATATCTTGATATTCAAGATTGAATTAGAAGCAAATACTGATTCCATTTATATAGTCTCTGGTAGAAAATATTGCCTGCAGTGTGTCAAGGTAAATATGAGGAATTTTTTTTTTCAATTTAAGGGGAGTCAAAATTTATCAGACAAAAAGTTTTCCCTTTCAATTAAATTTTTGATGATTCAATACCTATTATATTTAACTTTTGTGTGGAATAAAAAGATACTTTTAAGGAATATACGATGTAGCCCATATACACAAATAATTGTAACATGAAGGAGGATGGGAATGCTGTAACCTGAGCCCCACATATACTGAAGGCACAAAAGGTTAAAATGAATGAGAATGGAAAGATGAGAGAGGGAGAGAATCTGGGAAGGTGTTTGATGCTACTGTTTCTTGTAGGATAGTTATGTTTTTAACAAGAAGAAATGGAAAGGGAAAGACATCTCAGGTAGAGGCAACATTAGAGCCAACCCATTGAGGAAGTACAGAGCATATTCATTATACAGAGACGAGTCCAGTTTATCTGGAGTGGAGGATGAATGAGGGGCATATAATAGGTGCGCAATGAAATGTCTAATCAGTGAGTAGATGTAGGTTGAAATAGTTGTAAGTTCTAATGATTCTCAAACTTTGTGCAGGCACCATATATATTTAATTCAGTCTTATGAATTAGTAACTAACTTTACTGGAAGATTATGTGGATGTCAGAATATGCAATATAAAAATCACAGTCATGGAAAAACTCAAAATAGGATTTGCTGGTTTGCGGTTCTTTTTCTTTAACAAAGTTTGATATTTGTTAATTTTTTTGTCTGGTAAGGAATAGAATAAGAAGACAAGAAGAAGTTAGGGGAGAGAAACATGTGAAAAGTCCATTAATTCCCCCCCTACCATGCGAATTAGAAAAATACCACTCTTCTCTAGCCAAAAGAGCACCCCCCCCAGAGCCATTAAATATTTTTGAAAAGGGGGGTATTTTAAGAGATCTCTTGTAGTCACATGTTGAATTGCAAAGCCCGACAGTGACTCATTAATATGGTGCAGTGGCCCAGAGGTAGTGAGGGTCTGAACCTTAGTAATAGCATCATGTATGAAAGATAACAGGAAACCAGATCTGGCCCCTGTTTCTAAATAGAAATTAGTGACCAGTTTTAAACAACTTTCATATTGTTAGGTTGGTTATTAGGTGTCTCAGTGACTGGTTGGTTACCTTTGGTTTAAAATTCTTTAATTCTGGGCCTCCCTGGTGGCGCAGGGGTTAAAGTCTCAGCGTTAACAAGCTATCACCAGCCACTTCAGCATGAGTTTGATCCCCGGCCAAGGAGCTAACCCACATGGCACAGCTTCACCTGCTGCTCCCCTCAGCAGTGTATTTCAGTAGATCCACCTGTTCTGCTCCCCACTCTGTCTCTGGTGACTCCTCTCACCCCCTGGACCTCTGGTCCACACCCCAGTTCTTGTAGGCATAAATAAATTTAAAAAAAAGATGTTTTTAAAAATTAAAGTTCTTCAATTCTACTTTTAGGGAAAATGAGGTTTTTTTGGCCAATATTTTGTATTTCCAATTTTTTTATGGGGCATGACTTCATGAGATCCACTATGAATTTATAAATTATCTCATCATTTATGCTCTGTCATATGGTATATGATATGATTTTTTTAAGTGAAACATTTTTTAAAAAATTTATTTTCTTATGTCGTTATTTATTTTTTAATGATTTCTTTTTTAAAAAAGATTTATTTATTTTTGCATACAAGCTGGGGTGCAGGCCAGAGATGTGGGGCAGTGAGAGCATTCACCAGAGACAGAGTGGGGAGCAGAACAGGCAGATGACTGAAATACACTGCTGAGGGGAGCAACTGGCAAGGAGGAGAGGTCTGCTGTGCCATATGGGAATCTTCCCGGCTAGGCATAGAACTGACGCAGCAGCTGTCAACAGCTCCACAGAGCTGCGCTTAACCTGCTGCGCCACCAGTGAGGCCTCTTATTATTTATTTTTGGCCAGTGTTTGATTTCTCCCCATGGGTGTAGTCCCCATAGTTCTTCCACCACCATATCACCTCTGAACCATCACCGTACTTCCTTATGCTCTTCCTTCCCCTTGCAATATGCCTCTGGTATATGGTCAGCTTTCAAGTTTTGTCTTTTTCTTTCTTGATCTTTTGTTTGGTTTTTCTGTATTTCTCATATAAGTGTAACCATCTGATATTTATCTCTTTCCTTCTGACATATTTGGTGTAACATAGTCCCTTCCAGTGCCATCCATGTTCTTGCAAATAGCATAGTTCATATTTTTTGATTGCTGAGCGTATTCTGTTGTGTATGTGTATGTATGTACACCATGACCTTTTTGATCCATTTGTCCTTTTTTTTTTTTGCCTTTTTTTTAGGATCAGACCATTTTATTGGGGGCTTGGAGGGAAGGAAAAAGGGGTGGGGACTGCAACCCGACATCCTCGGACCAGTGGGAATCTCCCCAGTTTCCCAGCTGCAGAAAAGCCATTTGTTTGTTTTGGAGCTTTTGAGTTGTTTTCTTGGCCATTGTAAATAGTACTGCAGTAAACACAGAGGTGCAGGTTTCCTTTCAAATTAGTGTCTTTTGGGTAGATTCCTATGAGTGGAATTGCTGAATCATTTTTAGTGTCTTGAGGACCCTCCGTACAACTTTCCATAAGTGGTTATACGAGTTTACATTCCCACTAGCAGTGTAAGAGTGTTCCCTTTTCTCCACATATTTGCCAGCATTAATTATTTCCAGTGTTTTAAAAAATTTATTTATGCATACAAGAGCAGGGGTGTAGGCCAGAGATGTGGGGTGGTGAGAGGATTCACCAGAGACAGAGCAGGTAACAGAACAGGCGGATTGACTGAGTACATTGCTGAAGGAAGCAGCAGGAGAGGCAGGAGAGGTCTGCTGCACCATGTGGGAAGCTCCCTGGCCGGTGATTGAACTTGTGCTGCAGTGGCTGCAGATAGCTTCATAGTGCTGAGATTTAAACCCTTGCGCCACCTGGTAGGCCCCTCCAGTGTTTTTAATATGAGCCATTTTCACTGGTGTAAGGTGGTATCTCATTGTGGTTTGATTTGCATTTCACTGATCATTAATGATGTTCAACATTTTTCCATATGCCAGTTGATCATTAGCATTTCTTCTTTGGAGAAGTGTCTTTTTAGCTCTTCTGCCCAGTTTATGATTGGGTAGTTTGCTCTGTTTTTGTTGCATTGTGTAAGATCTTTGTAGATCTTTGATATCAGTCCCTTTTCAGTTATTTGGTGTATAAATATTTTCTCCCATTCAGTAGGATGTCTATTTGTTTTGGTTGCTATCTGTTTTGCCGTACAGAAGCTTTTTAGTTTGATGTAGGCCAGCTGTTTATTTTGTCTCTTATTTTCCTTGCTTCTGGAAATGTGTCCTCAAAGATGTTTTTGAGGTTTATTTCATGGAGTGTTTTGCTTATGTTCTCTTCTATATATGTTATGGTTTCGAATCTTACATTCAAATCTTTTTTTTTTAAAAAAACCAAGACTTAATTTTTAAAAAAAGATTTATTTATATATGCATACAAGTTGGGTGTAGGCCAGAGGTTTGGGATGGTGAGAGGATTCACCAGAGACAGAATGGGGAGCAGAACAGGCAGTTTGACTGAAGTACACTGCTGAGGGGAGCAGTGGGCAAAGCAGGAGAGGTCTGCTGTGCCATGTGGGAATCTCCCTGGCTGGGTATCGAACTCGTGCTCTGGTGGCTGCTGATCACTTCATTGTGCTGCACTTACTGTTGTGCCACCAGGGAGGGCCACATTCAGGTCTTTTATACATTTCTAGTTGATTTTTTGTATGGTATGAAAGAATAGTCTAGGTTAATTTTTTTTGCATGTGGTGGTCTAGTTTAGGGAAAATGAGTTTGAATCCTGATTTTATTTTCACTTTAAGGGAATTCTAGTTTATAGATATTTTAAGAATTATAGCTAATTTGGAAAATAGAAAAAGAGGGAAAAGATTCATGATTCCTCACCATAAGAAGACCCCCACACACACTTTTTTAAAATAGGTTTAATAGATTTAATTTTTTTGAGATAGTTCATTTTAGGTTAATGAAGCTCAGATTTTACATGAAACAGTTATTGTATTTAGTTTACCAGAATTATTCTGTCATTGTCTCCTCTCCCTGTAAATCTATCTTATTTCACCTACTTTTATACATGTAAGTATTTTTTTAAGTATATTTTCACATTGCTCCTTCTTTCTTTTTTTTTTATTTTTTTAAAGATTTTTTATTTTTGTATACAGGCTGGGGTAGAGGCCAGAGGTTTGGGGCAGCGAGAGGGTTCACCAGAGACAGAGTGGGTAGCAGAACAGGCAGATCAAGGGAAATACATTGCTGAGGGGAGCAGCAGGCAAGGCAGGAGAGATGTGTAGCGCCATGTGGGAATCTCCCTGGCTGAGCGTCGAACTCGTGTCGCAGCTGCCAACAGCTCCACAGCACAGTGCTTAACTGCTGTGCCACCAGGGAGGCCCCTATACATGTAAGTATTAATCCTTCAAATGACTCTATTCCCCACTGGACCCAGTATTTCCCTTTCCTTAAATAATTATTTGCACAATTTAAGAAGTGTTATTTTGACCCAATTTTGGACATATAGAAAAATAATAGAGAATTTTCATATAACCCTCTCTCAGCTTCTTCTAATGGTACTGTATTATACAATCATAGTAAAATGATCAGAACTAGGAAATTAACATTGGTATAATACTACTAACTAAAGACATTTTTTTGAAGTTAACTAATTTCTCTGTAACTGTTCTTTTTTGTTGTGTTCTAGGATCTTATGTAGAATCTCATGTTGTGTTTTAGGTGTTTTTCTTCCTAAGTCTTCTGCAAGCTTTTTAGTCTTTCTTTTATATCTTTTACATTTTTGGAGAGTATTGTTCAGTTTTTTTGTCAAATGTAGCTTCATTTATATTATCTAATGTTTTTATATGATTGAACTGAGATGATGTCATTTAGGTAAGAATGCCACAGAAATTAAATACTGTGTCTTCGCAGTGCATTATTCCCAGGGAATTCATGATGTCAAAATATATTATTGCTGGTGATGTTGACCTTGATAACTTGGTTAATGTGGTTTCTCCTCTGTAAAGTTACTATCTTTCTCTGTAAAGTTACTATCTTTCTCTTTGTAGTTAGTAAGTGTCTTGTTGGAGAGACTTGGATACTGTCATTTGTGTAAATGTTACAGAGTTCTGTACATATGAATCAGTAGCATTAACTTAGAGACCTCATTGAAGTTTAATTATTGTGAAATGAGTTCACTTGAGACCTATCCCTTCTAATCTTCCCGCATCTTTTAGCTGTTTTCATCAAAGGACTCCTGAAGCTCTGTGAGAACAAATCCTTTCTAGTCTTCATTAGTGTCCATCACATTCATGTTCCAGTCATACCGAAGTCTCTAATACTACCCACCTGTAGATCCCTGAACCTCATTTACCCCACTGTCTCTTAGGGTACTAGGCTCTTCCTGGCCCAGTACCCTCATCTCTGTATCATAAGCCAGCTACATTTTAGCAAACATTTGAATGACTTAGTTTTTTTTTTCCCCCAGAAACAGAGGCCTCTTAAAAGAAAGAGACTTTGTTGGTGAGGAATACAACAGGGGAAAACTAGGGTAGTAGCAGCTGCATAAATGGCAGCACATTATGTGGTACTGTTACTTGTGAATTAATTGTTCTCAGTATTTCATTAATACTGATAAATGAATTTTTTTTTTAAATGTCATCAGTTTCTAGACCTGTATCTTTAATGCTGGCAGTCTTGAGTTTAAACTTAGCCATGTACTTCCTACCTGGTAACAGTTAGAATGTCCTCTTTTTCATTTCTGATTTTATTTATATGGGTTTCCTTTTTTCCTTAGTTAATTTAGCTAAAGATTTTTTTAATATTGTATTAAAAAACAGTTTTTATATTCATTCATCTTTTCTACTGTCTTTCTAGTATGTGTTTATATGTTCTAGTAAGGGAATCCTTTTATAATGTATTTCTATGTCATATCATGTGTATACTTTAAATATCTTGCAATTTATCAATTATACTTCAGTAAAGCTAGGAAAAAATTCATGAAAACCTTAACATATCAGATGCTGCTTTGTTTAATAAAGTACAAATGTAATGAGATTACTGAATTTAATGTAGTTTTACAAATTATGTGTTTTCTCAAGTAACATGTGCTATAAAAGCCCAGTTTCTTATTATGACTCCGATTCTATGGGATCGAAGGTTTATGTAATTCAGGACTTGCTATTTAAGGATAGTATTTTTTAACAGAAAATTTGATATTGGACTTCAAGGGTCATTGCAAGAGAGGGACATTGAAGCTTAATTTTCATTAGTTTCTTGATAAATCTACCCTTATTGGGGTCTGCAAAATAGTTGGGAACTACTGTTTTCTATCATCTCACACATGGAAAGGTTTTTAGTCTGCTCACAGGAAGTCACTGTTTTCAGATTGGGAACAATGTGAGACATACCATTTACTAACTACTACACAAGGAAATAGGTAAATAGTAGTAAGATGACAGACTTCCTTCCCCGTTTTGGCTTCTAACTTCCCAGAAGTTTACCTGATGTTACAGACAACACAGTAATGCAGAATGTTTTTACAATAAATCCCAGGAGTTAATGATTAAGAATAAAGGAGATTAGAGATAAATAAATACAAGAATTTATGTTCAGATCTTCTATTCCTTCATTAGTCAGTCTTGACTGACATACACACACACACACACACACACACACACACACACACACACACCATGTACATATATACCATATATATACATTTTCTTTATTCACTCGTCCTTTGATGGATACTTAGGTTGTTTCCATATTTTGACTATTGTAAATAGTGAACATGGGGATGCATATATATTTTTGAATTAGTGTAGTTTTCATTTTTGTGAAACAAATATTCAGACATTTATTTGCTGGATCAGTCATTAGATAGCTGTATTTTTAATTTTTTGAGGAATCACCATACTGTTTTCCATAATAGCTACTCCAACTTACATTCCCACCAACAGTGCATAAGTATTCCCTTTTTTTAAACATCCTTACTTGTTACCTTGTCTTTTGACATTTTTATTTTTTTTCAGATTTATTTATTTATTTATTTATGCATACAAGCTGGGGTATAGGCCAGAGATGTGGGGAGGTGAGAGGATTCACCAGAGACAGAGTGGGGAGAACAGGCAGATCAATTGAAATACTCTGCTGAGGGGAGCAGTGGGTGAGATAGGAGAGGTCTGCTGTCATGTGGTAAGCTCCCTGGCCAGGTATCGAACTCATGCTGCAGTGGCTCTGGATAACTACATAGAGCTGCGACTTAACTCGTTGCCCCACCAGGGAGGCCCAAAAATAGACATTTTTAATAGGTGTGAGGTGATGTGGTTTTGTATTTTTATTTAAAAAAGATTTATTTATTTATGCATGAAGAGCTAGGGTGTAGGCGGATGAGAGGATTCACCAGAGACAGAGTGGGGAGCAGAACAGGCAGATTGATTGAAATACACTGCTGAGGGGAACAGCAGGTGAGACAGGAGAGGTCTGCTGCACCTTGTGGAACACTTCCTAGCCAGGGATTGAACTCATGCTGCAGTGGCTGCTGATAGCTTCATAGTATTGAGACTTAACCGCTGTGCCACCAGGATGTCCCGATTTTGTATTTCCTTGATGATTAGTGATGTTGAGCATACTTTAATTGTCTGTTGACAATTGCATTCTTTGGAAAGATATCTGTTAAGATCTTCTGTCCATATATATTTTTTTTAAGATTTATTTTTATTTATTTATGCATATAAGAACTGGGCATATAAGGTCAGAGGTGGTAAGGGGTGGTGGTGGGTGTGGGTGCGTGTGAGAGGATTCACCTGAGACAATGGGGATAACAAGGCGATCTACTGAAATGCACTGCTGAGGGGAGCAGCAGCCGGTGAGGCAGGAGAAGTCTGCTGCACCTGTGGGTTAGCTTGCTGGCCAGGGTTGGAACTCAGGCCTTTGTGACTGGTGAGAGCTTGATAGCTTGATAACTTGATAGCGCTGAAACTTAACCCCTGCGCTACCAGGGAGGCCCCCCTCTGTCCATGTTTTAACTGAGTTGTTACGGTTTTGTTGTTGGTGGTTCTGTGATTTCTTTATTTTTATATTAATCCTTATCAAATATATAATTTTCATTTTTTTTCTCCAAGTCAGTAAGTTGACTTTTCATTTTGTTGATGCTTTCCTTTGCTGTACAAAACCTCTTCAGTTTAAATTTTTAGTTCTTGGGCCTCCCTGGTGGTGCACCGGGCTAAGTCTCAGCACTACGAAGTTATCTGCAGCCACTGTAGCCCTGGCTGGATACCTGGGCAGGGAGCTTCCCACCTGGCGCAGCAGACCTCTCTTGTGTCGCCTGCTGCTCCCCTTAGCAGTGTACTTCAGTCGATCTGCCTTTTCTGCTCCCCACTCTGTCTCTGGTGAATCCTCTCAGCACCCCACACCTCTGGCCTACACCCCAGTTCTTGTATGTATAAATAAATAAATCTTTAAAAAATAAATTTTTAGTTCCTTTTAATTTTAAATCTAAGTATCTAATGGTATGACTCTTAGATGCATTTGTGCAGAACTACCTCTTGTACTAGGATCTAATGAGCCCAAAGTGGTGTGATGTCCCTTAAAGTATTTATATTGACAATAAAGAAATCTGAAGTTTTAACTGAGTCACATTAATATAATAATATCTTTATAAAATGAGGCATTTATATGGGAATTTTAAAAATAAATTTATTTAGAATCATACTTTTAGTAGTATCATAATTATAAATAGAGAAAGGGATCAAATGACAAATAAAAGAAACTATAGTAAAATCCATGTGATAATGTGTCCAACAATAACAAATACTTGGATATAATATAATTGACTTTGATCTCCATCCATTTCCTTTTCTCAGATGTAGTGGGATAAAGCTCCTTAGCCCTTGCTGATGGAAGGGAGTGGGGGATCTAAACTTTGCTGTAATAGAAACTTAACATGTCCTTAAAATTATAAAAAAAATTTTTTTTTGAAGATCTGTTTATTTATGCAGAGAAGAACTGGGGTGTAGGCCAGAAATGCAAAGGGTGAGAAGATTCACCAGATACAGAGGGTAGGAAAACAGGTGGATCTACTGAAATATACTGCTCTGGGGAAGCAGTGGGCAAGATAGTGGAGGTCTGCTGCGCCATAGGTAGCCAGGGATGGAATTCAGGCCTCAGCGGTGAGAGCATGATAGTGATGAGACTTAACCCCTGTGCCACCAGGGAGACCCCAAAATTACAGAACATTTATATAGGAGTTTAGAGAGGGTGGAAATCCTTTCAGACTTTGGATGATCAGGAATGTTTCACAAAGATTTTTATAAGGAGGCTGTGTTATATATACATAGAGGAAAAACATTTTGAGCATCCTACTAGGTAAAACAACTACAAAAGGGTCACAATTGGGAAAACACTTGGGGGAGAAGATTCATGTATGGGAAATGGGAGATAAACATAAGAAGTAAATTAAAGTCAGAAAGTGTTATTAAGAATCAGCCTAAAGGGCCTTGCTGGTGTCGTGGGGGTTAAAGTCTCAACCCTATCAGGCTATTGCCAGCCACTGCTGCATGGGTTTTATCCCCGACCAGGGAGCTGATCCATGTATGGCTCAACACACCTCTCCTGTCTTGCCTGTTCCTCCCCTCAGCAGTGTATTTCAGTGGATCCGCCTGTTCTGTTCCCCAGTCTGTCTCTGGTGAATCCTTTCACCCCACACACCTCTGGCCTACACCCCAGCTTGTATGCATAAATAAAGAAAAACAAATCTTAAAAAAAATCATTAAAAAAAAGAATTAGGCTAAGGTGTTTGGACATTATCCTGCAGGAGGAATCTAGAAAAGTTTTTTTTTTAAATTGATACTTTAGAATCAATTTTTTAAAATTTTGGTAATTTACATAAAATTGCCAAAATTTACATTAAATACAAAAATCTTTTTGATACAAAGTTCTGAGTTTGCTGAGTGCATAGCGGTAGTGTTACTATCCCCATAATCAAGGTGTAGAACCATTTGTTCACCCTGGTACCACCCTTTCTAATAAGCCCCAATCCTCACCCCTAAGTTTACTGGCAACGGACTGAGGTATTTTGATTTTTAATTTTACTTATCCAAAATGTCTTATAAGTGAAATCATATAATAAATAATGCCTTTTGAGTCTGACTTCTTTGACTTAGCATAATATGTTCAAGATTTATTCATATCTTGTATAGGTCATATTTTTATTTTTTACTCCATTGTATGGACGTACCATTTACGAGGTTGAAGAACCTCTGGGTTGTTTACAGATTTTGGTGATTATGTGTTAATATTTGTGGACATGTTTTTAAGTGAGCATAAGCTTTCATTTCTTTTGAATAGAACATATCTGCATGAGATTGTAGGTTGTATGGTAAACATATATTTAACTTTATAAGCAACTGCTTATTTTTAGTAACTGTCATTGCGTTTTCATCAGTAATTTAGGTGAGTCCTGATTACTCTGATTCCTTTTCATTAGCACTTGTTATTGTCAGGTTTTGAATTTTTAAAAACTATTTTGATTTATAGAGTGGTTTTAATATCCATTTCCCTATGACTTAATATTGGATACCTTTTTATGTGTTTGCCACCTGTATATCTTTTATTAGTGAAGTATCGGTTCAGATTTTTTGCCCACATAGGAAAATTGGTTAATTTTTGTTCTTAAGTTTAGAGAGGATTCTGTATAAGTTTTGTATACAAATCATTTATCCACATGTAATTTGAAAGTATTTTCTACTAATCTTTAACTTTTCATTCTCATAGCAGTGTTTTTCAAAGAATAAACTTCTTAATTATGATGAAGTCCAATTGTATAAACCTTTTTCTTATGAATTGTACTTTTGTTGTTTCTAAGGAATCTTTGCCTAGCCAAAAGTCACAAAGTTTTTCTTTTGTCTTTTGGAGTTTTTTCGGTTTCATATTTTCCTTTTAGGACTATGAACCATTTTGAGTTATTTTTGTCCTGGGTGTAAGGTGTGGGTCAGAGTTTAGTTGTGTGTGTTTAATTGTTCCAACATCATTTGTTGTAAAGGTTGTCCTTTCTCTCTTGAGTTGTCCTTTGCACTTTTATTAAAAATCAGTTGACTGTATATTTATTGTATTGTTTCTGGACTCTATGCTATTTCCATTAATTTGCATTTGTCCTTTCACCAATGCCATAGATGCTGATTAATGGATTCTTCCAATTTTGTTCTTCTGTTTCAAGATTATTTTGGCTATCTTGATTCCTTTGTGTTTTCAGGTAACTTTAGAAATAGCTATTCATTTTCTACAAAAAGAAACCCTGTTTGAAATTTGACTTGAAATGGCATTGAATCTGTGGCTCAATTTGAGTGAATCGATATCTTAACAAAACTAAGACTTTCAGTTTATGAACACGGCATACCCATCCACTATTTTTAGATCGTTTTTAAATTTCTTTAACTGGTGTTTTATTGTTTCTGCATATAGGTCCAACATACACTTAAGTTTGCCTAAGTATTTTCTGTTTTGTGACATTATTGTAAATGATACTCTAGAAGAATTTTGTTTCATAATTGCTCATTGCTGGTATATAGAAACAATACAAAAGTTTTTATATTGACTTTATATTCTATGAACTTACTGATTAGTTCTCAGAGGTTTTTTTTTTTAATGTGGGATTTTAAAAGGTAGAGCATCATGTCTGTGAATAAAGACAGTTTTATTTCTTTTATTCAAGTCAGTATTTTTTATTTCTTTTACACAGACTAGGACCTTCAGTATGATGTTGAATAAGAATGGTGATAGTAGACACCTTTTGTCTTGCAACTTGGGAAAGGTAGGAGTGACTGCCATTGTTCCATTGCTAAGGAACAATTCAAATTTTCATTTTGTATAAAATGCAAACAAATGTAATGAGGCATGTTAAGAACTTTTGACAGAAGGTGAGAAAGATTTATTGCAGTACCCTAGATGGGAGGTAAATGTGATATAAACAAGGGTGATGACAGTGGAGGGAGAAGGAAGGGTCAATATAAGAATTCTGAAGTGAAATTGACAAATCTTTCTGATGTGGATAGGGAAAAAGAAGTAGTATAGAAAGGAGTCAAAGACTATAAAGCTTTTGAACCTGGGTGATTAGAGATGTCGTTACCTTAAAAAAAGTGGGGGGAATTGAAGAAGGACTCTTTGGGTAAAGAGGTGATTTGGACATGTTGCACTTGTTATGAAAGTGCGCAGTGTGGAAGTAGTTGGTAGTTTTCTTTGGAGTTCATGAGATTGTGATTTATCAATCTGAAAGTGGTGGCTCTATTTCTAATGGAGAAGGGGATGCATACCAAGAGAAGTACTATAAAGAACAAGAGGTTTGATTTAAACTTCAGGGAATACTCACTTTTAAGAAAACTATAAAGGAGAGAGAGCATGAACAACAGGAGCAGTAGGAGAACTACTATTCATTTGTCATTCTTATATTTTCTTCGTTTTCTCCTTTTCTTGTTAATTTGCCCAAGGATCATGTAGCATCAAGTTGCTAAAGTTAGGTGCTGCAGAAAAGTTAACAAAAATGAAACCTGTGAAAAAGCCAGTAGGTTTTGAAATTAGGCTATTTCTTTAGAAGGCAAATGTTCAATGAAGAGAAATTGTGGTGGCATGAAGGAATAGTACCATGTTCTAAAGAGATTTGATGGTTAGCAAGGAGAAGTAGCAGTTGTGAATTATTAATTGTAAAGACATTTAATAGTGAAAGGTTAAAAGAAATTAGGACAGTGGGCAGATGCATTAATAAGTTCAAGATAATCTTTGTGGTTGCAGTTATTATTTGTTAATAATATAGTATATCTCTGTCAATTATCTTTGATGGGAGAAGAAGTCAGGAGGAGGAAATGTTTGAAAGGTAATAATAGCAATAACATTTGTATAATACTTGCTATATGTCAGACATTGATTTTTAGCATGTGGCTAGTATTAACTACTTTAAAACCTCACAATAAGCAGTAAGATACTATAGATATGGCACATAATTACTGGCATTTGAAGTGTTCCAAGAAATTGAATTCATTTACTGTTGACTTACCATTGCAAGTATGATTTTTTTCAGTAAATTACAAGTAAACTACTAGAGTACTAAAATGTGGAAATGTGAACAACTTTCCCTGTTTAAACTATTTGATGTCTCATTAAAGAGCAGTGTGACTTCCTAATATTTGGGTTACTTTAGTCTTTAATCCTTTACTGGAAACTGAGATACTCTTCATGGTTTTTCCATTTGAATCATTGATCAGTTGAACATGATCATTCTTTGTAGACTTGTAAAATGTTATCTATTCCTCTTAATAGGCTCATATCTTCGCTATCTTAAGTTAAATTTTGTGTTTTTAAAATAATTGTGAGAGTATTTTTCCAAGCACATAGCTAAACCGTGCTGGTATATCACTTATCCCACATGAATCTAATGTTCTTTTAATACAATTAGAAGACTTATTCCTGGTAGCTCACTAGTTTCAATTATGATGAGGTATTCAAAACAAATTTTATTTTTCTGCTTTTAGGTATAGCAGTTTACTCATTTAGTGAATTCATTGTTTGTTCTTTGTTTTGAAAATATCGTACATCCACATGTCTATCACATTAAATCCCACCCACTGTGTGAGATAGGTATTTCAGTGTGTGAGATAATCCTATTTTACAGACCCAGAGAACAAAGTTTAGGACACCTAAGTATCCAGTTATACAAGGTAATAAAAATGTGGCAATAGAACCCATGTTTTCTAAACCAAGTCTAGTACTAGCCCTCTTTGTACAATAGTACAATTACTTTGTATCACTTGCATCTTACAACAACTTGACTACTATATTTTGAGCCCTTTTCATGGAAATAGTGTCAAAGCATTATTCCATTTTATTTTGTCCTATTATTTACATTTTTTATTTTATTTATCTCCCCCCTCCCCATTTGGGATTGCCAATATTATCTGGCATGGATATTATCTATTAACTTAATGATTTTAGTCATGATTTTAAAAATAAGATTTATTTATTTATGCATACAAGAGCTGGGGTATAGGCTGGAGGTCCAAGGAGGGTGTGAAAGGATTCACCAGAGATAGAGTGGGGAGCAGAACAAGAAATGGGTGGATTGAAATATAATGCTAAGGGGAGCATGGACGAAACAGAAGAGGTCTGCTGTGCCTTGTGGATGTGCCTTGTGCTGGCCAGGGATTGAATGTGCTGCAGTGGCTGTGCATAACTTCATAGTGCTGAGACTTAGCCCTTTGTGCCACCAGGAAGGCCTGATTTTAGTCGTGATTTTGCATCTAATCACTAATAGTATGTACAGTATAATTTTTATATAATTAAAAAAATTGCAGATATAAATTCCTTTAAACTTAAAAAAATTGAAACTTACTGTTAAGTTGCAGAAGTAGTACAGACTTTCTATATACTTTTCAGCCAGTTTTACCTATTATTAACATTTTGTAGTTGCTTTACCTTTCTCTTCCTTCCTCCCCTTCCCCTCCCTTCCTCCATATACACACTCATTTTTTTCTGAATTACTTCAGTGTAAGTTGCAGATATTAATGCTTTTTTGCCCCTAAATACTTCAGTATTGCCTAAGAACTTTTTTTTTATAATATAATTTATTTATATATATTTTACATCATTGTTCATTTTTGTACGATGTTTTCTTTCTGCTCTCAGGTGTAGTCCCATAGAATTCCCACCACCAATTCACCTGTGTACCATTGCCACAGTCCCTTGTGCTCTTCCTCCCCTGTTTTGATCCCTCTCCCTCCCCCTCCCCTGCAGAATTTCTCTACTTGCCTGTTAATTTTTTTAATTGTTATTGTTTTTCCCTGATCCCTTATTTAGTTTCCCTATATTCCTCCTATAAGTGAAGCCATCTGATATTTTTCTTTCTCCTTCTGACTTATTTCACTGATCATAATCCCTCCTAGCTCTATCCATGTTGCTGCAAATGGCATGAGTTTATCTTTTTTGATTGCTGAATAGTATTCCATTGTGTATATATACCACATCTTTTTTTTTAAGATTTATTTATTTATGCATACAAGAGCCGGTGTGCAGGCCAGAGGTGTGGGGGGGCGGGGGGTAATAGGAGTCACCAGAGACAGAGTGGGGGGCAGAACAGGCAGATTGACTGAAATACACTGCTGAGGGGAGCAAGTGGGTGAGATAGGAGAGGTCTGCTGCACACTGTGGGAAGCTCCCTGGCCGGGGATTGTACTCCTGCTACAGTGGCTGCAGATAGCTTCATAGGCTGAGGCTTAACCCCTGTATCACCAGGGAGCCCCAATAATCACATCTTCTTGATCCAGTCTTCTATTTTTGGACATTTGGGTTGTTTCTATATCTTACCTATTATAAATGGTGCTGCAGTAAACATAAGGGTGCAGGTATCCTTTGAATTAATGTTTTTGTGTCCTTTGGGTAGATTCCTAGGGGTGGAATTGCTGGGTCATATGGTAGCTCCATTTTTATAGTTTGAGGAACCTCCACACTGCTTTCTATAGTGGTTGGACCAGTTTACATTCCCAACAGCAATGTAGGAGAATTTGTTTTTCTCCATATCCTCGCCAACATTTGTTGCTGCTAGTTTTTTTAATATGTGCCATTCTCACTGATGTAAGGTGGCATCTCATTGTGGTTTTGATTTGTATTTCCTTGATTAATGGATAGCACATTGGCCTTCTAAGAATTTCTTTTATTTTATTTTAAAGATTTATTTATTTGTGCATATAAGAGCTGGGGTGTAGGCCAGAGGCATGGAAGGGTTTGAGAGATTTCACCAGAGACGGAGTGGGGAGCAGAACAGGAGGATTAGCTGAAATACACTGCTGAAGGGAGCAGTGAGTGAGACAGGAGAGGTCTGCTGTACCATGTGGGTTAGCTCCCTGGCCAGGGATCTGAATTGTGTTGTAGTGGCCGACAGCTTCATAGTACTGAGACTTAACCCCTAGCGCCCTAAGAACTTCTTTTAACAAATAGATTGTAAGAGCCATATGGGTAAGTTCTTAATTTACTTTCTCGCATCTCTTTAGTAGATGGCATTGGAGAAGAATTTGGTGCTAGATCTACAGTTTAAGTGAAATATTTCTCATCTGGACCATTTGTTACTCCCTCTCCTAGGTTTGTTCTTTTTGGCTCTCACCTCTAGTTTCTGACACACCTAGAACAACTGTGAGAGCTTATTGCTTTACTCTACATAATGATATCATTCAAAGCTGGAACAGGTTTTTTTTGTTGTTGTTGTTTTTTTTTACTGTCTTTCCTCTCTTTGCTCTCTGAACTTAGGGGTGTGTACCATAGGGCCAGGTGAGTATCAGTAAGCTCCTAATGTGGATACTGAAAGCCCCACCTTCCTGCCAAGTCCTTTTGTCTGTGAGCAAAGTAGAGGCTTGATACTTTTCATTCTTTACTGCAGTTGAGCTCAAGGAATGCTGCATAGCTTGTTGGAAGTTGCTCAGTTGCTTCAAGTGGGGTGTGTATAAAGGTGTGTGGAGAGAGTTGAGGGTCTTGTAGTCAGTGTAGGAGACATGGGATCCTCCTTGGTGTCATCGTTGGTCATCAGGTATCATCGAGTGTCTCCTCATGAGTAGTAATGTGGCAGGAACTTTGCAATTGTATAATAAAATGAACTAATTCAAAATATAATAGGCAAATAATTCTAACTCTGCTACTTACCAACTTTCATTTGGGTGAGTAAAAGTTTTTAAGCATGACTCTATCTACTCTTCTATAAAATGGAACTATTAATAATTACATAATAGGGCTGTTGTGAAGATTAACTAAAGAACATAAGTATAGTGATTAGCACTGGTCTGACACAAGTTAGTATTTTATTTTATACATTCATAGTCAGGATGTATGATAGATACCATATAAAGCAAATATAGAGTAATAAAAACAAATAGAGAATAATGACACTGCAGTATATAATCACATACTTTAATTGTGACATATAGATTATAAACAGTCTGGGAATTTGGAGAAGGGAAAGAACAGTCTTGTGCAACCATTTAATGTTCCTGTGCTGTAGTTTTTTTAGTGGGCATGCTGTGGGTAATGCTAGGTTGTTTTCCCAGAGAATGATTCAGATGCTATAGCATTTTTGCTTTTTACAGGTTGTCTTTACTATGGTGGGAAGGTAAGGAGAAGCTTCGAGAACTGTTAGAAACCAAATCTAACATTTAAAATTTTTAATTTTTGGGCCTCCCTGGTGGCGCAGCAGTTGAGCGCTGTGCTGTGGAACTGCCGGCAGCGCGCGATGCCAGTTCCACGCCTAGCCAGGGAGAATCCCACATGGTGCGGCAGACCTCTCCTGCCTCGCCCACTGCTCCCCTCAGCAGTGTATTTCTGATCTGCCTGTTCTGCTCCCCACTCTGTCTCTGGTGAACCCTCTCGCCACCCCATGCCTCTGGCCTGTACCCCAGCTTGTATTTATAAATAAATTAATCTTTAAAAAAAATAATTTTTAAAATTTTTTCCTTATGTGGTCATGGCAGCTATTTAGGAAAACATGAAGCTGGAAATTAGAAGCTTTTCCTTCCGAGGAAGGTTCTTGCTTTGGTATTTCTCCTTGTTGCTGGCTTTCATTAGTTGAAAACTAATGTTGGTCAATGGATGGCCTCTGATTGTAAGTCCCTTGGATATATTCTGAGGATTAAGTGATTTGTAATCCAAATTATCCCTTTTAACAAACAAACAAACTGGAGAAGACTTAGTTCTTTTGGATTGTTTGTTAAAGGACATACGGGTTTACTTACCATGAGTGTTTCTCAGGGATAGGACATCTTCACTCAGAAAGGAGTAGACTGGTAACTTGGCCCGCCCATCTTTAAAATGGTTTTCATAACCTTTAAAGATGTAAAACACATCATTAAAAATTTCTTTACTAACAATATCCAAAAGAAACTGTTTGAATTCTTAGTTTGATGTGTGCTTACTTGGTAAATTTTTTTTTGTTAGTTTGACTTTGGAAAGTTTGTTTTTGATTTTTATATCTGCCCAGATCAACTCTTTCCTCCTTTTAGAAAAATTATAGAGTTCACATGAAAGCAAAGCTGCTCACGCCTTTTTTTTTTCACCCTCTTTGGTTTGAATGTTTCTCTTTCTTGTTGATAGTGTGGTTGTTTTTTTTTTTTTTTTTTGGCATTGTTTGCCAAGGTTTCCAGTTTATAGTGAGAGGTGAGGCAACATTGGTCTTGGCGGAACAGCACAAAGCCAGTATAGTCATTTAAATGACGCAAACATTTGATTTTTTTTTCTTTCTGTTAAAGCTCTCTGGCACAGCTGGCTATTCTAGTCACATAGGAAAAGAGAAGAAACTTTCTGAAGTTGTGGTTGCAATAGATGATGTTTGGGGCATATTAAAAAGCAGCAGCAAAAGCAACAAAACCACCACATATTTTAAGCAACTTTCTTAATTTTTGCGGACTCTATGTCAGTTTCTGAGAACTTGAACTTCTACTTCAGAGGATGATGGGACAAGTGAAGAGAAAGAGGGGAGTATTGCATTGGATTCTTGCTTGTCCATCTGCCTCTCCCTCCAGTTGGAAAGATCTTCAGTCCACAAGAGGATTATAAACAAGTCTCAGGGACACATCTTGCCCAGATCCCTGGATGCTATTGGAGTTGAGGAGTATAACTGCTTTGCCAGGACTTTATGAAGGCAGTTCAAGAAAAATAGAAGAAAGCAATACTTAGAATTAATCTACTTGTGATAGTCCTGTGTCTTGTTAAACTTGACCGTTGTCTGGAACAAGTGGAGGATGGCTGTGTCACGTGGATCTAAGAGGTTACCTGACTTTCTTGAGCTACGTATATGATGTGTGAAAAGTCGTAAACAAAATCTTTCAACATAAATTCACTAAATTCTGGATTCTCTTTCTATTAAGAATTTCAGCAAATAAAACCTCCCTCCAAACCTTCTCTGAGTTTCAACGCTATATGTGAACAATAATGTCTTGGAAGAAAAATTATTTTTCAGGGGGCCGTGGTAGTGTTCAAGGGATGTTTGCACCTCGAAGCTCAACCTCCATAGCCCCTAGCAAAGGCCTCAGCAATGAGCCAGGGCAAAATAGCTGCTTCCTCAACAGTGCCCTGCAGGTAAGAGTAATTTCTTTCTTTTGTGAACTTTTGACTTTGCTAACGCTGTATTTTGATAATTTTCTAGAGTAATATACTTGACAGCACCATGAGATGATTTTTTTATCTGTGTGATTTTAGGCAAGTCACTACCTCTTTGAGTCTTAGTTACCATAGTTGTAAAATGGGAGGTTAAAAATGACAATAGAAACAGTAATGTAACTACTGCTACTTACTTGCCCAATGGGAGGTACATGAACTAGATGATCATCCTACCTGTTCATTGACTTTTTCCCCTAATAGTCTCTATTGAATTCTTTTGAGGCCAAGGTATCTTATTACCCTAGTTATTTTTTTTTTTTCCAGTGTAAAAGGCAAGATTCATTCCACAAGTTACAGATTCTGGGCTATATTTTCTTTTCTCATAATACGGAGTCTCTTAGCATACACACTGAATCGAGTTTAGTCTTTGAAATTTATCATTTTCATCATCTCCTTCCTCTGAACTTTCCAGGTATGCTTAAACAGAGCTGGTGGAAAGTAAATACCCCTAAGGTGATTATCTACTCTAGATTTTCTTTATAGGTGTTGCTTGCCACCTTTGTAGTCTCAGAATCCCAAAACTTCCTTTCTGTCCCCATGCTATGCATAGGCCCATAGGATGGTAGATTTAATCCCCCCCACCCCTCGCCTTGGTCAAATTTTGAAGTAATTGCTTCCCCCTCTTTTCTGCTTTTTAGAGTAAAAGTAAATGAAATTTTCCTCTGAAGATAATTATGCTTGGGTAAAATATTAACTTTATACCTCAAATATAATGAGAAAATAGGATACTGTGAGAGAAGAAAAGACACGACAATGTATTTAAAAGTGCTACGCTTAGGAGTTAGGAGACCTGAATTTTATAGACTAGTGTTGTGACCTTGTACACATGGTATTTCAGTTTCTTCATTTATAAACAGAGAAGTTTTGTCCGGCCTATCTATTTAATATAAGTTCTATCCTCTCAGTTTTCAAATTTGTATTTGAAAATATTAGAAATTCCTTTGCTGTCAAGCCTATATAAAAAAGTTACATACCTTCCCTAATATGCTACCATACATTTCATGCAATTGGGTGGGTGAGGGGGTGGGAGGTTTGTTAAGTTGTCAACCCCAGATGATGCATATTAGATTTATGAGTGATTTTAAACAAATTGACAACACTTTTATAATTTAGAAGCAGGCAAAATAGGGTATGGATATAGAGGTGTGTGTGTGTGTGTGTGTGTGTGTGTGTGTGTGTGTGTGTTTTCCTCCTTCTGGCCATAATTCTCTCTTCATAAATCTGTTTCTTTCTATATGTTATACCTACTTTATTAATTGAAACAATAATATTTATGACTTTCTGTTCTAATTTCCAACACCTGTGTGGAACACATACTTTACCTATACACATATTCATTTCTGTGTTCATACTTAAAGATTAAGTCACTTGTGCTTTTAGGTTGACTTTTATAATCATGTTACAAGTTGAAAATAATTGTTTCTATACTACTGTTCTAACCTTTGATTCAAAAGCTGTGTTCTCCATAGATGTGTAGGACCCATTTCATTTGTTGTAAAAGGTGTTACTTATTTGGAAGCATAGTGTGTTTCAAAGATCTTTTAGAGTGTATACTTTTAAATACATAAATAAGAAGCTCCAAATGATATACTGTGATCTGGGACTCTGGAAGTGCAATGTTTTTTCATGTGTGATGCCATTTAAATGTTTCCTAAGGCATTATTCCTTATATTCCACCATTTCTTTTTTAACCGAACACCACAGTTTATTCAGAGTTTCTTCATTTTTACCTAGTGACATTTTACCTGTTCCAGAATCCAATCCAAGAAACCACATTTACGTTTACTTGTCATATGTCCTTAGGCTCCTCCTTTTGACTATGACAGTTCCTCAAACTTTCCTTGTTTTTGATGACCTTAGCAATGTTGAGGAGTACGAGTTTTTTGCATGATGCCCCAGTATTGAAATTTGTCTGATATTTTTCTCATGATTAGACTGAGATTATCAATTTTGAGAGACACTATGAAAGGTATCGTGCCATTTTCATCACAGCATATTAAGATTATATACTATAGGAACATGATTTATCACTGCTGATATCATTACTTTTTTTTTATTCTGATGATTTAAGGAGGCCTTAATTCTCAAAAATGTCCCAAAATTGAGGAATCTAACAAAGACAAAAGTTCACACTGTAATTCAGGCTTATAATGTTTTAAATATTACTGCTTTTCTTGCATGAATCATTAAGGTAAACCCTTATTCTACAACTTTTAACTCATTTTCTCTTCAGAATCTCATTTGATATATGTCAAATCATATTTCCTCTATGTGACCTTCCTTCATGTTCAAATTAATGTCTGTTTTAGAAAATGGTCATGTATCTCTCTTGTTCGATATCTCATCTTTTTTGACATTGTTTTAATGTAATAGAATGAACTCTGTCTTGAGAATAAAGATATCTTCTGTAATCACTTTATATGTTTGAACTCTTGGGATTTAAAGTTAAATAGTGACTTCTTATAGAGTAATGAAGTATTTTCTCTTGTTTGCCAGGTTTTATGGCACTTGGACATCTTCCGACGTAGCTTTAGGCAGCTTACAACTCACAAGTGCATGGGAGAGTCCTGCATCTTTTGTGCTCTCAAGGTAAGTACTTCAAATTTGTTTCTTCTCACTGCCAAATGATCAGTGTTGAGGTGGTTCATTTCATAGGGTGATACTAAAGAATTTGTTACTGAATATGTCTATGGTTTAGTGCAAAAGATAACTGTATTAACTTTCCCCCTCAGAGATTTTAGGTGTGATTCTAAAAAAGAACTAGGATATGTAAAAGACCCATTCTTCCTTACTTTATCTGCTTCTCCAATATGTAGCTTTTCTGTTTTTTGGTTTTTGGTTGTTTTTTTTTTAATCCAGATATACAATGGTATATTTGTGGTTGGATGAGTATGCTTAAGTTCTGAGTAAGCTTCCAGAGTCATTTTTCAGTCTTATGAAGTCTGAATTCTTGGTTTGTTACAGTCATGCTTGCGTATATTTAGTTTAATTCCTTTTATATCTTAGTGTAGGAGAATTTCCCAGTTATATTGGGTATTTGCAATGACTGCTCAATACAATTTCTTGACCCGCATCACTTTGGCATTTTTAAGTCCCTATAGGCAAGGTATAGTTCAAAAGAGATAATTGAGTCTTCTAAACTTTTGCCACTTAGGTAACAAACATCTTTTTTTTTCCTATCCTTTGTTTGAAACCATTGTGATGTGAGCAAAATGTAACAATGTAAGTTATTGGTTAGTTGGAGAGTTTAAGTATTATAAAGTTAAATCTTTCAGTTGTTTGTAATATTTTCTGAAGCCCATTCAAAAAAGCACTTAGAGGCCTCCCTGGTGGTGCAGTAGTTAAAGTCTCAGCTCTATAAAGCTATCACCAGCCACTGTGGCATGAGTTCAATCCCCAGCCAGAGAGCTAATCCACCTGGCACAGCAGACCTCTCCTGTTTTGCTCGCTGCTCCCCTCAGCAGTGTATTTCTGTAGATCTTCCTGTTCTGTTCCACACTCTGGTGATCCTCTCACCCTGGATCCCCCACCTCTGGCCTACATCCTAGTTCTTATATGCATAAATAAATATAACAAAAGAGCATTGGTTTTATTTTCCGAAAGATAGATTGACAGCAAAATCTGATTTAAGATGAACAAGAAATAGAGTCCCTTGGTCAGCAAGTACAAAGAAAGTTCGGTTCATGGCACTGAAACCAGAAAACCAAGACAAAGTACTCGGTAGAGAGAGAGGAGTTCTGGAGAAATCCCTGGTAGAAGAATCTCCTGAAATTGTAAACTCTTACCTGATCCAGGAAGGGATGATAGGACTTTTTTTTTTTTTTTTTTTTTTTATTTATACATACAAGTTGGGGTACAGGCCAGAGGTGTGGGGCGGCGAGAGGGTCCACCAGAGACAGAGCGGGGAGCAGAACAGGCAGATCAGAAATACACTGCTGAGGGGAGCAGCGGGCAAGGCAGGAGAGGTCTGCCACGCCATGTGGGATTCTCCCCGGCCGGGCGTCGAACTCGCGTCGCCGCTGCCGACAGCTCCACAGCGCAGCGCTTAACCGCTGCGCCACCGGGGA